>CM037589.1:151213397-151229447 GCA_021018995.1 Chloranthus sessilifolius
TTAAATAGCATTAGAAGCAGTTTCCCTCTTAACGAGGGATGGTTACACTGTCCTTCCCGACTCTTTGAGTCGATGACTAGTAACGGAACTCCTAACTTTGGACAGAGAGTGATTGCCGACTTTAGGTGTTGATACCGACTCTGTTGACTTCACTCTTGACAGCTTGTTCTCTTTTTAGAGTCACTCACACTCAAAACTATTATTGAACACTCCTAGCTATAAGGCGAGAGAGTGACTAGGCCGAAAAGGTGGAGCAAGGGAGTACCTATGAACGAAGAACTGGTAACTAACCTCTTGACTAACGGCTTGCCTTCGTTAGAAGGAAAGAAAGCTTATCCGCGCAATCAACGTGTATCGTTTACTTTGCTTTAATGAATGCTTAAATCCCTACTTCCACAGCGGAACATGGGTGATTCTCCGTTCCTCATTAGAGTTCGGAAATTGCCCAGAATCATTGCATTCATTATAATAAGTTGAGCTCTTCACAATGCTTAGTCTATGATTCAATTACCAGTCCTGAACTCAATTACCAATCGTTCAGTCGTTTACCTCAGACTAGCTACTAGTTAGAAGTCCACTCTTATACCTTTGATAGAGCTTTCCTCACTCGTTACTCACTCCTCACATAAGGGGAACTCCTAACATTCCCTCTGAAACAAGAGGGAAGGTAGATTGTGACTAAGCCGAAGCTTCGATACCGTAGACTGACAACGTAACTTGAATACCTTTCATTGCCTATTTTTCTTGTCAACTACAGACTTTCAATCTGTCTTAATGAATGCAGTGATGCTCTTAGCGCCCTTGCGCGCAACGAACAAGCAAGGAGCAAGAAAACGAGCAAGAAAACGCTTTTATGGAACAAGCATAAGTAATACTTAGTAATGGCGCCAATACTTAGTATTACTAAGTAATACTAAGTATTGGCGCCCTACATTACTAAGTAAGACTAAGTCTTGTATAGGCCTTGCTTGTCAATACTTAGTATTACTTAGTAATTGGCTTTCTTGCAAGTTTTCTTGCTCATTATTAAGTAATACTAAGTATTGAATGGTATTACTTAGTAATGTTCTTGCTGCGTTAGCCTTTAGAGTATAGCGTTTTCTTGCTGCATCCGTTTTCTTGCTGGTAGCCAGTCTTTCACTTCCGCCCCGGAACTCCCATGCCTTTCTTGGTTGGACCAACCCAACCGGCGATTTCCGACAAGTCTTTCTTCATTTGGAGAGCAAGAAGCGGAACAAAAAGAAGAAAAACCACATGATTGTTCTAGAGAGGCTGTTACATTTTCTGGAAACTGATAACGGTTTTTACTTTTTTTTTCTCGTTTCTCTTGGGATATTCCTGTATCTCTTTCTTTCTCTTATTTTTTTTATTTTCGCAATGTACCTTTTGATACGCTGGAATACTATTTTAGGTATTCCCATGGCGTATGAGTTCGGTTGGCTAGGCATGAGCGCCTATGCCTGGTAAAGGAACCCCCGACCGGGGCTCTACCCATGCCATTAGTAATGAAAAAGCGGTTGAGGGGCAGCAGACCGAAAGGAAAGCGGGTAGGCCGCTTGATTGTGAAGGTGGCACTCAGAAAACCGGGGTGCCGCCCTAATTTCCAAATTGGAGGTACCGCCGCCGGACGGGCAGACCTCTGTAGGCTCCTTCTGAATCTTCAGTGTGGCCCAAACGGCAAAGAAAGTAAAGTACTATGATCAGTTATGGAGATGGGGGTTGGCTGATAAAGATGGACAGTAACGATCGCGTAATATCCATTTTTTGGCCTCGTCCTCGAAAGCGGCTTCCAATTGCTCGGAAATTCTCAGCTATATGGGGGGCTTGGATGGTGAGCAAAAACAATTGCTCAATAAGTTGGTAAACTTTCGGATGATCGATGGTAAGAGAACGAGAGTTCGTGCTATTGTTTATCAAACTTGTCATCGCCCGGCTCGAACTGAACGCGATGTAATAAAACTGATAGTTGACGCCGTAGAGAATAAAAAACCAATATGCGAAGTGCAAAAGCAGCGTGACGAGAATTCTCGTCTCTACGATCTTAAAGGTGCCTCTTTGTGGTAATTTGTAATTAGCTTGACTTGTTCCCGCAGCGTGAGTGGAATCAGCTTCTTCAGTTTTTTGCGTAGGTCATTGGTGTAGTTCGTTTTGATGATTTAGTTCTTGGTGTGGTTGTCGTTTTTGCGGTTATTTTTGCTTTCTAGTTGGCTTATTGGAATGGTAATCGATTAGTCTAATGGTTTTCTGGCGGAATTCCTTAGTGAATGTCGGTCTTCAGAAGTGCATTGAGAGCCTTCTTCTTAGGGCAGTTGTTCTTCCCTCTAGTCTTTTCTGACGAAAGTAGTGTAGCGTGCAGCTTATGTGGGTTGTTGGCGTATCGTTGCATCTACGGTAGTTCTATCTTTTTCAAGATCGTCGGCCCTCAAGCGACCGGCCCCGGACGTACGTACCAATAACCTGGGTGCGGAACCGGGTAACCAAAAGTCACGATCAGAATAAAGAGGGAAGTTCGCTGGGTAACTCCCAGAGGTGCTGGTTCAAATCCAGTTCGTGACATGGTCATCTCGATGAGAATAAGAGCAGCCGGTATTGGACGAAGGGGAAGCAGCCCCAACCACTTACAACATAGGGGGCTCGGAAGAGAGAGCTGTGGATGAGCCGGACGTATCGGTGGATACCGCCCGTAATACCGGATATTAGTGCGGCGGGAAAAAAACTGTATGCATGAGAAGCCGTCCATTCCCGATAATCTACCTATCCGACCTTGCCTTCAGCCTAGCTGCCTTGTCTTAGCTAGCCCTTTCGGACTAGCAGACTTGCTTTCCTTGCCTTGCTTCAGACTAGCTGCCAAGCCTGGCCTTAGTTAGCTCTTTCGGACTAGCCTTTTTCATTTCATAACCTCCTAAAGGGGAACACCAGCTAAGGCACTAATAACAGCAACAGCTAATACCGTTCCTCCCCTATCTTTTAAAGCTTCTGCCTTCAGACTTGCCTTGCTTTCCTGCCCTCGGCCTTCAGACGGGATGCTCTAGTTGCTGCTGCTCTTAGCTGAATGCCTTGCTTCGCCCTACTTTTATAGTTCCGTTCCGTCAGGAGACAACGACTAATAAGATTGACGACAGGAGAACACCTTTGACTACTTTTCTGTTATTACTAATCCTTCCCTTCGCCTGGACTAATGCTTCCTTATGTCTGCCATTAGCTGCTTTAAGGCTAGTCGGAGGGCTTCCTCGCAAGAAGCTTTATAGTAAGGGGTGAAACGGTTGGCTTTCTTCTTTCTGACTAACTAATAGGACTACTTCTTTCTTTTCCGTACGCTAGGGTCGTTCGGGCGGAAAACCGAGTTGCGTACTGGGTGAAGCTTAGTCCTTCGGACCTTTCAATCTCGCAACTTTATTAGCTAGGGCCGCTCGCACGCTTTAAGGGCTGTTAAAGGTATTGCACTACGAAACACTCCTGCCGTTGCTAAAGGTAAGGTTTTAAAGCTTTTTCTACCGCTCAAGCACTTTCTTAAAAAGGCAGAGGGAACTGATTGATTGATTGAGGTAGAGGTGGACAAAAGACTTTAGTCTTGCGGTTCAGGCAGTTACGGTAAGCAGTCAGTAGTCGAGATAGGTGGTAAGCTAGGCTTGGAGGATCACAGAGAAAGAGAGAGTCTGGTAGGCGCAAGCTACGTCGGAGGAAGGAAAGACAACAAGTAAATTCTTAGCATTTCTATTCTAAAGGGAACTCCTGCTTTCAGTTTCTTGCTTTCGGGCTAGTTCTGTAAGTGACAAGAGGGCTAATATAGGTTGTTTAAGTAAAGCTCTTTCAAGCGTACGATCCAAGAGAATCTTTTCCTGGGTGGAGAAGAGAAAGAAAATTCCTGTTTCGCTAGCCCTATATGGAGTTCGGGAAGCCGTTAGTCCTGTTTTGATTTTACCAAAGCAAATGTTTCCTTCCCTATATGGAGTTCGGGAAGTACTAAAGGTCAACTCGGACCTTCAACTAGAGCCAGGAGACAGATCCGAATAGCGAATACCCACACTCGAGGAACAGGCCAACGTAGCTTACGGGGAAGGGTAAGGGATGGGGTTCCGGGAGTGCAGTTACGGTAGCTAGTTTCGTGAGGAAACTCTAACTGCCAAAGCAAGCTCTGAAAAGTTTGAAGGAAGAGAGGGGATAAAGGAAGTGAGTCTTTCAAGCAAGCTTTCGGCTGTGCTTTAGGAGATCTGTTGAGATCAGCGCTTCCTAGGTTCAAGGAAGGGAACCGAGACGTAGGGCAAGTCGATCAGAGCAAGGACCAGAGAGAGACGTTAGGGCTAGTACAGGTTTAGTTCAATCTATCTCTTTCGGCTTCAGAAAGCGAGGAGGTCAGAAAATAAAAAAACTTTCAGGCGGTACGCTCTAAAGTGAAGTCAGTTAGTGGAGCCCGTTAGTCAAGTGATTCGCTCAGTAAACGAGTAGAAAAAACTTTCACATTAAGTGACTTCGGAACTTTACGAACCTTCGGACTATTGGCTACAGGTAACCGGCGGACTTTCAACGATCGTATTGCCTTAAGACCGTTTTTGGGTAGAGTACTTTTTCCTATTCAAGTTGGCTTCCTTCGTTTCATTACAGGGTTGGGGAGCTTTGAGCTAGGCTGCTGCTACGATGCTTGAGGAAGTGAACCGATCCAGCTTTTGTGTTTGAGCCGGTCGATGGAATGTAGTTTATAGTTTTGCTTTAGCGAATGAGAAGCGGGGCCGAGGAACCACAATGAACGGGACGACAGAAGTTCCACAAGAATATGACCAGAGATATATGTTCTTCTTCATGCACGCAGGTCTGGTTCCTGAGAAAACAGATATCTATTAGCGAGTTTCGCCGTACAATATATAACCCGGGACTGGCTGAAATTCATTCATTACCACGGTTGCCGCCGGCTAATAGGGCGAGCAGCGTAATGGAGTCCCCGGGACGGACGACGTGAGTGAGAGCCCAGACCATAGCGGCTTTAGAGACTTCTCTCTCGGCTTTAACGGCGACGAAAACGTTCTTCGAGAGGCTTTCCTTTCTGCTTTACTGTGGGTTACCCATAACCATCAGCTAAAGGGTTACAGAAGAGGCCAAACCAACCCAGGTGCATCACAAGTAGATACAGTTGGAGCAGCAGATCCTATAGAAACAAAGACAAAGCCCGAGGCAGATCCAGACGCGTACCTAGGCGGCGCAGGCGTTATCGGGAATTGAGACAACCCGAAGACGTTTGCCATAATCTTATTACGTATATCAACAAAGAGATGCGTGCAAAGCTTTGCTCAGGCGTCCCGTCTCTCGGTTTCGTGTTGGACAGCACGAATACGCTGGATCAGGTGCCCTAGCCGATCAAAAGTCTGATTCGATGAAATCCTTCGAAGACAGACTATTCAGCCCGAACAACAACAACAAACTCCGCAGAAAGCTGGGAGAAATGCGGGGGTCCAGGTAAGACGACCCAAGGAGATAACCGACGGCCTGCCTCCACGCTTTCTGTTCGTTCAGTCGCCTCACTAACTCCGTGAAGGAGCCCTCCTTAACTCGTTCACTTCGTGAACTGCTAACGGAATACCGACTAATGGACGAAGGACCTATAGCTAGGATTAGACCACACAGCTTGCTGTGAGACGAGACCGAGACTAGAGGTTCAAACTCGAAAGCCTAAGAGAAGAGCCCCCACTATACTAGAATCTCCTCGACGGTACTATAATCTATAAGACTTTCATATCATTTAATGGACTATACTAAATACGTTCATCTACTCCACTCGCTGCCGGAGGACAGACAGATTATACTGACGCAGGAACGAAGGCACGAGCCCCTCAAAATAATCGCTATATTCGTCACTCTTTCCTGACGCCACAGCCTATTTCGAGACTGGAAGGGCAGTTATACTAGCCAGCATTCCCGCACTAGTTCTCGAGCCTGTGGTGTGGGGGCGAGTCAATAGTTAATTAACAACGAAGCTGTAGTTTACTAATAAGGACTATTGCGACTAATCTAACTACCCCGGAGAGAAGGAAGGCCACAAACACGTGATTAAAGCTCTTTTAGTTTAGTCAAAGTCTGGGCATTTTGGCATATTGATGGGTTCCACTTGGTCATTAGTAGAGCTTTCCATTTGTGTTGCTTTTTTGGTTCATATTGTTGCATTTGCTTGCTTGATGCTTAGGGGTGTTGGGTTCACATACTCCTTGGATTCCCCTATCCTCTTAGCCACACTACATAAAATCATTCTTTCCTCTTTCTTTTTCTCCTCATTATTAGTTTATCCACCTATTTTGCTTGCTAGCATACCATCATCTTAGGAGATTGCTTAGGATTGCACCCATTGTGTTTGATTTGAACCATTTATTACTATATAGCCTTAATATCTATCACTTGGGCAAGGGTCATCTTCATGTCACTTTATTTGCTTGTGTTGGGTTATTGAGCATTAGCATCACGCTTGCATGCGCGTTGGGTCTTTCCTATAGTGTTTGTTTGGTTAGGTTTATAGTAGGTCTTGGCGTTAGGAGCATAGTTGTTTGTTTGGGTTCTCTTAAAGGCGTAGGTGTTTGCATTTGATCTTCATTGAGTGATTGCATGCGATTGGGCATTTGTGTGCTATTCCTACGCTAGTGGTGTTTAGTGCTTTATGATTTCTCTCTTTTTTTATTACTTTGATGAGTTCCATAATTCATTCTTAAAAGCCACCAGGAACTATCGCACACACAAACACTACTCACACCGCCGCTTCCCCTTGCACACACCTATTACATCTGGCGAGCTTAGTAAACGGTACTCCTTATGCCCTTTGGCTAAGGAAAGGCCGCCAACAGCCGCACCCTCTCCGTACCAGAGACCGGCTTGTCCGTGAGGTATATTGAGGGGGCACCTTTCACCCGTGGTGTGAAGGAGACCCAAAACTCGTTAGCGTGCACACGGAGTAGAAGAAGTGAGGACTCCCCTTTTCCTTGTAGGGTAGGCCGTTCTCTCGTTGCACTTTTTTTCACTCCCGTAGATTATCTAGGACAAAAAAAATGAAGTGAAGGGCCCCGGAAGACACCCTTCTTAAGAAATTCGGCTAGCTAGGGGAGACTGGCCCAGAGACGAATAAGCCTTGTACCTTTCTGCTTGCCAGACCCGGGAGCCTTTATTTTTATACCCCGGCCCTTCTGCTTGTTTGTTTGCTTGTTTTAATTCGTTTTTACACCGGTAGTTGAATCATTTTATCTTTCGGCCCAATTGATCTTAGTTGGCCTTGTCCTTGTCTGTGGTCTTTAGTTTCATCTTTCATTAGGTAGGCTTTCTTCGGGCTGGACCGAAACTTGCTTGATCCTCGGCTAAAAGCCCATTTACCTCCCGGATTAGTCAAGGTCCCCTTGACTTGGCTTCCCCTCCGTAGTCCGGTCCAAACCTTGCCTAGGATCGTAATGGCACCCTTTCGGACTCAGCCTCATGCCGATCAAGGGGCCCAACATCAAGCTGATGAGGCCTATCATGATCCTCCCTCCTAATCTGAAAGTCCATCATCTCCCGTTAACCCACGAATGGCCAATCTCATTTCACAAATGGGCCATTTATTCATTCAAATGGCCCAGATGGTCCAGATGACCCAGTCCATGGCCCAAACCATGACTCAATCAATGGCCCAGACTATAACCCAGGCAGTGGCCCAGGTGCTAGCCCCTTGGTCAAAGGGTCTGCTATCATCATGCTGGTGCTAATGTGATCTATCGACACTAGATGATCTTCCACAATTTCCTTCAAAACATAGTACTTTACGTCTATATGTTTCAACCTGCTAGACGACTTGTTGTTGTTGGAGAAGGCAAGGGCTGCTGAGTTATCACAGTAGATCTTCAGCGGTCTAGAGATAGTACCCATCACCTGAAGTCCTGTGATGAAGTTCCTCAGCCAAATAGCCTGGCATGTGGCCTCGTAGCAAGCAATATACTCAGCGTGTGTAGAGGAAGAAGCTGTGACCCTTTCTCACTCTTCCACGAAATGGCGCCGCCGGCAAGCAGGAAGACGTATCCTGATGTCGATTTCCTGGTGTCCGGGCACCCAGCGTAATCGGAGTCCGAATATCCGACGATCTCCAGTATATCGGATCGCCGTTATGTGATCATTTAGTCTCTGGTCCCCTGAAGATACCTCATTACTTTGAAGGCAGCTTTCCAATGCTCCATGCCTGGGTGACTTTGGTATCTACCTAGTAAACCCACAGCATAGGCAATGTCCGGCCGTGTACACGTCTGGGCGTACATCAAGCTTCCAACAGACATATGGAATGCCCTTCATCTGATCCTTCTCTATATCGCTCCTCGGGCACTGCGAAGCACTGAGCCTGTCTCCCTTCTGTACAGGTGCCATACTGGGTTTGCTGTGCTGTATACCATACCTCTCTAAGACTTTTGGGATTTAGGCCTTCTGAGATAGTCCGAGGATACCTCTGGAGATGTCTTTGTGAATCTCAATGCCAATGACATATGAGGCTCACCCATATCCATCATCTAAAACTTCCTTATGAGGAATGCCTTCGTATCGTGCAACAGCCCCAGATCACTGCTAGCAAGCAGTATGTCGTCAACATATAGGACTAGAAAGAGAAACTTGCTCCCACTGACCTTTAGGTATATACACTGATCAACAGTGTTTTCCTTAAACCCAAAGGTCATTCTCACCTCATGGAATTTGAGGTACCACTGACGGGAAGACTCGTCCGTATATCGACTTCCTTAACCTGCACACTAAATGCTCGCTGCCCTCCTGCGAGAAGCCAAAAGGTTGGTCCATGTACACTTCCTCCTGTAGCTCCCCATTGAGGAAAGCCGTCTTCACATCCATCTGGTGAAGCTCTAAGTAAAAATGAGCCACCAAAGCCATGATTATCCTGAGTGAGTCCTTCTTAGAAACCGGAGAGAAGGTATCAGTGTAGTCCATGCCCTCTTTCTGAGTGAACCCCTTGGCGACAAGTCTGGCCTTGTATCTATCAATGTTGCCTTTGGAGTCCCTCTTGGTCTTATAGACTCTTATAAACCCATTTACACCCTACGGGCTTGGCTCCTTCAGGCAACTCTAATCAACCAAACCTTATTCCTGTCCATGGAGTTCATCTCCTCCTTCATGGCATCATACCACCTGGAGGAATCCTTTCCATCTATGGCTTGTGAAAACGTGACTGGGTCATCTACAAGTGTACCGTCCTCATGCAGATATCAAACATAATCATCAGAAATGGCCGGTCTCCTCTCTCCTTTTTATCTCCTCAATGCCACTTGACCTCCCACTGGTGGTGACTGATGTGGGACATCAACGGCTGGAAAAGGTTCCTGCTGGGGTGGTCCCTGTTCCTGTACCACAGGCTAAGTTTCCATAGCGCTTGGCTCTTCCACTGGATATGGAAACGTCAGTCCGCTAGGAACAGTCGGCGTTCCTCCGGTTCTGGTAACTCCTCAAATACAATGTATCGAGGTTCTAAGACTCCACTGAGTGAATCGTCCTAAATCAATCTTGCTGACTTGGTCTCAGCAATCCTGATCGGGAGCAATGGGGAATCAAACTTATATCCCTTATAGACCTCTCGGAGTATCCGATGAAGTATGCACTAACGATCCTAGGGTCCAACTTCTTCTCCTGTGGGTTATAAACTCTGGCCTCCGCCTGACAACCCCCAGTATGGAAATGCGCTAAACTGGCTTTCCTTCCTGTCCATATCTCAAAGGGTGTTTTAGGAGCAGCCGCCTTCGAAGGAACCCTGTTTAGTATGTACATGGCAGTCTTTCTTTAAGGCCTCGCTCCAGAGAAAGAGAGGAAGTTGTGAATTGCTCACCATGTAAATTAGAGTGCTATTCCTCCTCTCAGCTACGCCATTCTGGCTAGCCATACCCGGCATAGAATATTGCGACACTATACCGCATCCTTCGAGGAATCTCGAAAACGGCCCAGGCATTCTGCCTGCCTCAGTGTGCCTACCAAAGTACTCGCCACCCCGATCAGACCCGACCACTTTGATCCCTTTTATATAGTTGGTTTTCTACCTCTGTCTTGAAGACCTTAAAGGCAGTTAATGCTTCTGATTTCTCATGAAGCAGGTAGACATAACCATACCGTTAGTGGTTATCTGTAAATGTGACTAAGTACTTTTCTCCACCTATACAAGGCGGAAACGGTCCACAGACATCTGTATGGATCAGTTCCCATGTCTGTCTACTCCTCGTGGCTCCTTTCTAGGAGGTTTTGGTCTGCTTTCCCTTGATGCAGTTCACGCAGCGCACTCCAAAGTCAGTGAAATCAAGAGTACAAAGTACTCCTTCTCCCACTAACCTCTGGATTCTCCTATTGGAGATGTGCCCCAACCTCCTGCGCCATAGCATTGATGAATTTTTATTAACCATCCCCCCCTTCAATATCCATATTCTGGGAACCTCGGACGATAGCTTTACCCCGATGAAACGGATCGGACGCCAGCTAAGGCCTTCTACCGCAGCGGACCCACAGGCCAATGCCAATCTCTCAGGGCAGGTTTTTCTTCCTCTCCTTCGACTGGTGGGGACGGATGCTCCAGTCTTCAATCTGAATTAGGTAGCGCCGGCAGACGTGGGTGGGAAAGGAGTGGTGGATAGGTCTAGTTCGAAGACTGCCTCCCCCGCCCCCTTCTTAGTCAATGGGCAATGCACCTCGGGTAGCTGTACAAAGACTCCTTTTGGTCGGCAGGGAGATTATACAGGTGAATTTCGAGATCAGAATAGGTCTTCGATCCGTTCATTCTTCAGGGCAGACTTCAGGAGAAGTGGACTAAGACTTGGAGAGAGAGACTCAGAGAGGGAAATTCAGCTCATTCCTGCGGGTACTCCTAGTCCCTTAACTTATCCGTGGAAAGAGGCTGATGGGAAGAGGTATTCGGACAGATAACAGAGAAGGGGTCGAAACACTTCCAGGAGGGTGAGCATCGATATCGGGATATTGGTATCCCCGGCCAGATGAACTCTGATTATTGACACGTCTTCCTGCTTTCGGCAGCCGCGGATTCAAGCTTTTCTCTTCCCCCCGCTCGATCGACTAAAGTATAAAGTATGCGGACAGGTTTAGGATATGCCTTCATCCGAAGCACTACGAAGCCTTTTCTTCCTATCGGCCAGAGGAGGCAGGTTTTCCAGAACTACTACCAACTTGACCCTTAGCCCAAGTGTTATATTTTCTTATTTACTAAAATCCCCCTTTGGAGGTTCCCCCCGTACAAGGATGGGCTGTCCCCGACTGAAGCGTGTTATAAGTATCTTAGAGGCGCCAGGGGTAAAGCTTTGTCTTATATATAAGTAATTCGGTCTTCCTGGGTGCCCTTGGAAGAAGGGGCTTTCTTTGTGAGTCCTTAAGATCTCCGAAGGGCATTCTAAGTCGCTGTCAAAGGAAAGGACTGGAAAGCCTTTGTCTCTCTTGCAGCTCCTCTTCCTGGGTCAGCGCATGGAGCTTGCTGGCTGAGAGCCTGCCCCTTCTACCCCTGCGGGAGCCTCAGGGTCCTCCGACCGATAACCTACGAACCCCAAAGCCCCCGCAGCCCAACCATAAAGAAAAACGGGTTAAAGTAGAGCCCGCAAGCCTTATGTATCCGAGGGGGCGGGGTATCCCCTTCAGAGAGACAAGGCTCAATCTGCCATCTGTTCGCCAACGAGCGAGTGGCTTTTCGTAAGTAGCTCCTGTGCATGCATGTCTTTCTGTATATGAGCAACCCGGCCCACCTTCCTGACTGTAGGAAGGAATGGAGTCAGGGCCGCCCAATCTAATGAGTCGTAGTTTATAGTAGGAAATGAAAGAAGGAAACGGAAACGTTTACCGTTTACTGTAACAACAGCAGAACTATCATGCATCTCCTTCACCCTGTCTATACAAAGATAGTCTTTTTGGCTTACATTTGAGGTTCTTTTTGTTCTGTCTGGATTCGTATTGAATTAGGACGCAGCGGCAATCAAATTCTTAGTGGTAATCATATCGGTATCGTGATCGTCTCTCTATTATTTTTGATCGTATTTGTTGTTATTAAAAGTTTCTTTTTTACAAAATTACGAAAAGAAAAAGAACGTATTTTGCTTTAAATTTTGATGGTTTTTATTTTCTCTTTAGTAATAGGACTAGGAAGACATTCCTTCCTAATAATCGCAGGCGGCCTTCACATATTACAATATGATGGCCGGGGCAGATTCTTCTTCTTCTGAAGGTACTTCGGGCACAAAGCTTCCTCTTCCGTCAACCACCTCATCGCCCGTACCCTCGATCTCAAGCAGGGGTGCCTCCTGGATTGAGGAGTTTTTTGGTACGGAGGCATCTTCTTCGGCCCCAGGGCAATACATGCCCCCTTCGCCCCTGAGGGCACCTGCTCCGGATGCAGGAGCCGCTCTAAATGAAGGGCAGCCGGCAGCTCCCAAAGAGTTGGACCAGGCAGCGTACTCCTACTGCATCCTGGACGATCTCCACTCTATTCATAAAAATGCTGGTGAGATCATTTTGAACCTTCTGCCGCAAGCAGGGGTTCAGGCTCCCCAGAACTGGACGATGGAGGAAATGAAATCGCTGCAGAGGTTATCAAGGCGGATGGCGACATCGACCTTGCGAGGAGTGCCCTGGAGGATCTGTCAATCCATCAGTCGACAAGCTGGTACTTTACCGAAGCAGTTGATCTGATCAACTTGTTAGGTAGGGCGTAGCATTGAATCCTTCTTTTCTTTTTCCGGTATGCGCCGCTCTGCGAATAGAGCGAATGAACAGAAATCCAACCAAATCTCATGATTCGCCCGTTATCTCCTCATCTTCCTATTTATAAGCCACAGCTCACTTCGACGTTTCCAATTGAAAAAAAGACCCATCTAAGAGATCTTATTTATAAGGCGCAGCCTTCTTTTCATCCAATGGAAACCCCCTCTTCCATTATGTTGTCCGTACCAAAGAAAGGAACGATTTCTGGCCGAAGCTAGTTCTGTTTATTATTCTAATTATATACGTAATCCTAGTAAATCCCCGGGGCGAGGTCGCTTTTGCCATGGAGCCGGATCTGACTCTAAGCTTGGCTCCGCCGGGGGGTAATGAACTGATTGACCCCTTAACCATGATAAGGAATCGCATTTCTATTTATAATATAGGTGTACTGGATAATAACGACCTATTCATGATGCAGAAAGGCTTGTTAGCATTAAATCACAAATTCTTGATAAAATGACTTCTTTGGACCACTAGTACCACAAAGGCTTTTGGGAACAACATCGAAATGCTTTCATTGGAAAATCCATAGTTAATAAAAACGGGGCTGAATACCGGCTTGCCACTATAGAACAAAAACTAGCCGAGTTAACCTCAAAGGAAAGAGACTGCCCCCTATTTAGGGAACTTATGAAAAAAAAAGCGCAAGTTATGGAGTTCGGGGTACGCGGATTAGATTAGGCATCTATCATTTCGTTCCATTTTGAGTCAAATAGTGAAGGATATTCCATGTTTGTTCAGTGGTCGTAACGTAATTGGTTAGTGGGGAGATCATGGATCTGGCGACAATGGGTATGTTTAGTTTTGAACGAGGGGAAGAATCGACGAGGGTCCGAAGGACGTGAATGAAAAAGCGTGACGAGAATTCTCAACCCGAGATGTTAGAAGGTGCAAAATCAATGGGTGCCGGAGCTGCTACAATTGCTTCAGCGGGAGCAGCTGTCGGTATTGGAAACGTGTTCAGTTCTTTGATCCATTCCGTGGCGCGAAATCCATCATTGGCTAAACAATCATTTGGTTATGCTATTTTGGGCTTTGCTCTAACCGAAGCTATTGCATCGTTTGCCTCAATGATGGCCTTTTTTATCTCATCCGTATTTAAAAATGACTAAAATACCATGATGATGACATTTCTTCATTTTTATAGATCAAGGAACCACATCCCGACCCAGCCACAAATCCCGCACTTTTTGGCGGAAGTCGACCTGCCACGGGCGCATCCGATGGATTCCGCGGATACTTTGCGCTTAACTTAAAGGCATCTATCATTCTGGAGTCGTATTTCAAGGATTCCCTTACTCGTGAGCGATACACCTGGTTAGACATAACACAAAGCCTTGCTCAAAGGGTCAGCTCCGGAGATACAGTAACTCGAGATGATCTCAGTATGCTGATAGACCAGTTGCATAATCCAGGGAGTTCATTATATCTGAAAGCCTTTGAGCTCTTATTCATGTCATAAGTGGCAGGATAGAGGAGGGGAGTCAAATTCTCGAGAATCGGAATAATATTGTAATAATCAAGCAGGATAAGTGAATCGGTAAGACTGGAGAGGCCCCCGGTCGATATGTAGGTCTCCAAGACTGGAACCGAGGAAATGAGAGTTTGTGGGATGGGGTGGGATACTCTCCAGGGCCCCCTTTAGAATAGTAAGGGAATCGCTGTGACACGAGCTGCGCAAAAAGTTTACCTTGCATCGCGCTGCCCTACTCATATTAAGAAAAGAAAAAAAAGATTTTCATAAAGCCTCTTTCCAGCCTTACTCAAATAGGGGGTGGGGCGCAGTTCTTAAACAGAAGAATGGCGATAAAGAGGAAGTGATTCAAATTCCAGAAAAAAGAGTCGAATTGGAAGTCAAGTAAGAAGGAAGGAGGCTAGTCCCCGAAAATGCTATAAGTTGGGGCTACATTATACCGCCTGCGGGTTCCTCAACCTAGTAGGGTTCCAAACCTTGAGACTTGAAAAGAAAAGGGGTGCCCTCGCCCGGAAAGAGAAAGAATAAGCGAAAAAGTACTACTATCGCCCCCACAGATAATATTTGATCGGAAACGCCCCGGACTCTAGATATTGAGCTTCGCATACCCAATTGAGCCAAAAAACAGGACTTTGAAAAGGAGCGCTCCTAGAAAGAAGAGCGAGACCTTGCGCGTACCACTCTCCCACGCAGTTCCCATTAAACAACGGAGAATCTCTCTAATCTCGAGCAACTGGACCTTTGGCCGAGTTAACGGAATAGGAGGATTCACCTTTTATAGGAACTGCCGTTATGAAATTGCTAGTTTCACCCTTCTCACTAAACACAACTCTACAACGCCTAACAAAACCTTCTTGCCCACCGGATCAGAACAACTAGAATAAAGAGCTTTAAGTTATAGCTTAGAGCCTGCCTAACTTATTCTATTGCTTCCTCTCACTACCAACCAGCAGCCAATCTGGCTGGTTTTTATTCTGTATTCACCAAGCTTTCTTGTCCCCGGCGAGTCTCCGGACAATACATTTTGGTCATTTTGCCTTATTCGCCGGGCTATCTGGCCTAACCTGCCGGGGAATGAGGGAAATGCTGACTTCTATAAGATCTGCTAATGCTATATATACTGCTGACTTTGCTATTGGATCTTGAGATTATACTGTTACTGGTGACTTGGCTTGTGGCAGGCTTGGCTACCTGCTTGTGCTTAGCTGCGCCTTTAGGCTGATCTTTCCATGCGGCTTATCAGGGATTTAAAAATCCTCATCCGTGGCTGGTTCCCAGAAGACGCTGCTGATGCAGCGAGGGTTCTGAAAGTTGATTTTGCCCCTACCCGCCTCAAGAACTTTGTTGGGGCGGACGATAGCGAGGATATGTGGGTAATCAACGGGGTGGCCTTATTGGTCGAGATAGGAGGGTGAGGCCGCTAAAACATAGGTTTGTTTTGAATGATGACATGTACTTCCTTACTGCCCCAGTGCGTGCGGTTTCTCCCTCACCCGCTAAGCGCAACCTGCCCTGCCTCACACCCTTGTCAAGGTGGGAAATTCTAGAAGAAAAGATGGTCTGTCCACCAGCCCAATAGAGGGTCAATTCCCTACATAAATCTTGTGGCGTTTGCAGTAAACGGTATCTTCCATCTCGCAGTTCAGACCCCCCTCCATCTCGGACTTTGAAACCACCTTTTCTTCCTAATAATGAACTACCTCCCTTTCGCAGTTCGTTTAGCAACACCTTCCAGTTAGAGCCATTCAAAGTTTGATACTGTGAAGGAGCATGCTTGTTACCTCCCTTCTTCATATTAAACTTTCTCTTTCAATCTGGCTGGCTAGCGTAGGACTACTAAG
>CM037589.1:151230329-151245712 GCA_021018995.1 Chloranthus sessilifolius
AACATATGCGATTCATTCCCGTAATGATTATAACACACAGAAGACTCCTTACCTTAGGAGCGGGATGAGTGATACATCCGGCGAGCGCCGGTGAAGAACGCAAGCAAAGCTGGAGCTCGGGCATTGTGTTATTCCATCAAGAGAAAGGAGGCAGACTGGTAAGAAGGCCGACCACATAGGGGGAGCGAACCGAAAAGCTCCGCAAAGCGGACCCTGTATCGACCAAGGTGTACGGAATGGTGTGATCTTCGGCAAATACTTTCTTGTGGAGGGCTTGTGGCTTTGCATCTTTTGGAATAAACTAGTATGTAAAAACAAGGACATTGGGAGACGTGACCTGACTGATAGCTTCGGTCAAGCCTTCAGGAGTTAGGCCCTGTGGAACTTGAGCATCCTCTAGGAATTTTCGGAACATCTCGTAATGCGGACGAGACTTCTGAATCAACTCGAGGATAGAGATGTTTGCCGGCACTTTCGAAAGATGACTCATCATGTCATACTCTTTATAGGGGGTAACTATTGGCCTTGCGGCACTTGCTCATGTTCTCGAGAAGTTCACACTTACTGCTAACAAGTGAATCTGGAGGCCCATTCGAGGTAAGCTAACAAATGAAGTATTATGAAGTCAAGTTCGAGGTCAGCCCCTACTTCTTAGTTAATTTCTTCCTACTCGGACCCGCCGTACTTCCTTTGACTACTCCTGAGATATGGTGGAATCCATTTGTTATGGTGGAGAGTGGGGAGTGAAAACACCAATGCAGCAGGGAACGCATGAATCGGAATCCACTTAACTTATTAAGACAGACGACCGAGAAAGAAAGGCTCCGCGTTCTCCAAGTGGTTGATCTTAGCGTGCTAGCCGCTGCTTCATTTAGTATAGCGATAACGCTTTCTCTTTCTTAGCGCTCCGCCCCGCGGAGAACTCTGGTTGCGCTTTGGTTGGCTTTCTCTTAGAGGTCTATTTTCTCTGACTTGACTCAGCTTGACCTACTTGACTCAGCGGTTAGAGTATCGCTTTCATACGGTGAGAGTCATTGGTTCAAATCCAATAGTAGGTAGGTCAGGTAAAACCAGCCGAAACCCCCGCTTTTGCCAGCATGACAGCAAGCACGGACTGGCAGCAAGGAGTTCAACTGAATGACCAAAGCATCGGTTGCTTCCACTTGTGGCCTTCTTCGACCGCCTTGACACCTTAATATCAAGGAAGCCCCCCTCTTCTTCTCTTCATGTATGTGGGCTGCCTGCCCCGTCCCGAATGGACGAACAGGAACAAGCTGAAGAAAGGCGCGAGAGAGAGAGAGTTGATACTCAACTCACCTCCCCTCTTCCACAATTAGGTGAAGACCAGGAGGGCCGGAAACCCCAACGGGAAACCTTTCACCGCGCCACACGATTCTTTCGCGAAGCGCTCTCTCAGACGTTTCCACTCCTGCCCCCGCAAGCAAAGAGGTTTCAAGATACCAGGCGACCAAGTGAACAGCCCCGAGCAAATCTTCTAGAGAGCGTACCCTTTGTTTCTACTCTTTCTCTCTTCTAAGAACTATAATAATGATAATGAGAATTATATATATAATGATATATATATATATATCATTATATCTATTCAATTATATATATATGGACCCCTTGGACCTCCGACCAATGAGGTGATGACACATGCATGCGTGCATATGAACTTCATAAGATTGTGCTTCAGACTCTTTACATACATTCTATGAGTTTATGGGGGATGAAATTGTTGGAAATTGAGTGTTTGGTGGCCATTCCTAAGGATGGTCGATGTGCATGCGTGCACATGAACTTCTAAAGAGTTGGAGTTGAGTGCCTGGGTGGCACTATGTAACTCAATCCATTATAGGGCTATTGGTGGATGAGTTATATTATAGAATAGACTCTGAGATAGAGGAGACTTTAAGGAGATTGAGTCGAGATAAGGACTTGCAAAAGTCGAGTAGATCATTCGCAGAAGTCAGGTCTCAGACTCGCAGAAGACAAGTGAAAAGTCTCTCGGGGTTTCGCCGTGGGAATTTCGCGAGAGTTTTCGCCGCTTTGAAACAATAAGTTTCACAATATCGCAAAAATTCAGCGTGGTTCTCGGAAGGTTCCGCCAGAAAGGAAAGAGTTGGGGATTGAATCGTTTGGTCTTTGGAAGTCCCTGATTGGTTTGAGAACCTGATTGAAGAAGACAAAAATTATGGAATACACGTAGATCTGCAGATCAAGTGTTGGAAGTTCTTCTAGTGTGTTTCGATTTAGGGATTGTTCAGACAGAGACGTTGTTGAGTATTTTTTCTTTTTTTAATATGAGTAGGGCTCCAAGGTGACTCAAGTCTCGATTGAGCAGTCATTTTTCAGGGTCCTGCTTTCGTTTCAAATTTTAAACTGTAGAGGGCGGTTTGTGACCTTAACATTTTCCAGTGAAACCGGGGACCGAAAGGTCGTGAGAGAAAGCAAAAAGACGCATCCATTTCTAGGCAAATTCAGTGTCTTGTGGATGCTCTCTATGAGGTAGTGTCTAACTACCTTGGGGGATCTGTTGGGTCTTTCAAAGGACTCAATCAAAGGGCACAAACAAATGAAGAGAGAGCCTGCTTTCTGAGGTTGGGTTTTTAGAGTAGAATACACACGTCGAAGAAATCCGTTGTCTAGAGAGAGTTGAGTGATCTCTAACTAAAAGTTATATAATTTCGTTTTTAGAATCAAACTCAATTCTCATTTGCTGCCACTCAACAACAGCAGGTCTCAGCTCTGCACATTCCTTGCAATTCTTTCTTTCTTTCAGCTACAGATTGTAATCATCTGGTATGAGAGCCCTGGTTTTGCAGATATGGTAGTGATACAATCTTCTGGATCTATGGTTGCTGATATGATTACTGCATTAACGCATACGATTGTCAAGCATCGCAAGATTGAACCTCTAAATGTAGATGTTTGGAAGATGAGAATGCTGTTGCTTCTCAAAGAACAGGTTTTATTTTTGAGAAAAGAGAAGCCCGGCGCTAATGGCTTCTTCAATCAAGTGATGTTGTTGTAGCCGAACAACAAAAGAAAGCATATGAGCAGCATCTATAGTTGTGGACAGTTAAAAAAGTTCTTCGAAGCTGCTAATGGTGGTCAAGGATAAGGTGCTAGTGTCAGTGGGAGACATTTAGTCTGCATGATAAATCTGGGAGACTCTACAGAGAATGTATGAGTCAGTGACAATGGTGAACATGAAGTTTCTTCGGCAACGGTTCTTTCCAAGCAAGATGCAAGAAGGGACGAGCGTGTCTCAGCACTTAGACAAGATGGAGAAGATGATCAAAGAATTTTTAGCAGTGAGAGTCAAAATGACTGATCGTGATCAAGTGACCGGGAAGTCTGCTGAAGTCGTTTGAGTCTTTGACAACCACTCTCTCCCGTGAAACTCCTCCTTTCACTATGATTGATCTGACCATTTTATTTAGGCAGAAGCTGAAAAGATATTTGAACAGCAGAGCAGTCTGAAAAGACTAATGCTGCGCAAAAGAATCTGTTTAAAAAGAAGAATAAGCACAAAGTGAGTGCAGAAGGACCTGAAAAACATAGAGTGTTGGTCCTGCAAGAAGAAAGGTCACTTGAGTTTTGAGTGCCCATAAAATTAGGGCAAAGGGAAAACCCATGATGATCAGGAAAAGGTAGTGTTGGTCACTACTATGGCCCTGTTTGCCAACATTTCAGATAGTTGGTGGATCGGGTCCTCGCTTCATATTTGATTCCGAAAGGAAGAATTTTTTGCAGATATGATTGAAGAACTAGGTTCTTCATATATGGGGCAATGGCACTTCGACTGTAATCAGAGGCCGAGGGAATGTGTAATTGCTGTTGGAAAAGGGAAAGTAAGAAGAGGTAGAAAATCTGTCTTTTCTTTTTTTACCTGAAAAGAACTGACTCTCGATGAGAAGAGTACGCGCGCTGGCTTTGTCTTTCTTATTATGAATACAAGAAAATATGTACTCGCATTCTGAACTCCCTGGCTGGCTTTCTTCTGAATGAACTCTAAGGACTCCCTTGCTTGGGCTAGTTAATACCTAAGCTTATCGGTCTGGTTTGCTGGTATCCCTTATTCTAGTAGTATCCCTCACTTTAAGTTCCTTCTTCCAGTCGTATCCCTGCTTTCTTCTTCCTTATTCCGAGGGTCTTGTTTATTAACTTGCTTACTAATTAGTTTAGTTTAGAAAGAGTACTCTCATGAAAGAGCGATCAGTATAGCTTCCTCAAGTGCTTCGCTTGTCCCTTGCTAACAGTCTTATAGTAGGCTCGGCTCGCTCCCTTGCTTAAATGCATACAATACAGGAGAATAACTACGAGCATGAAATAGCTTCTTTTCTTAATGAAGGCTATGCTTTCTTGCTTCGGTCAGGGAGAGGAAATGAAGCTCTATCTTCCTTAGAAAGCCCTCGGCAAGGAATAGGGGATACTACTTGAATAAGTCAGAAATGCCTTCCATAAGTATGACCTTAAATATCGAGTATAATAAGGAATAAGAATTCAAGTATTAAAGAAAGAAGCAAGAAAGCGATAAGACAGTAAGCTCGCAAGAAGTCTCACCCCAGCAAGAAAACTCGCAAGAAAACGAAGAAGCATAAGCCCAGATCAGTTAGGGCGCGCTAGCGCGCATTACTAATAGGGCAGCAAGAAAACTCCTGCAGCAAGAACATGACTAAGTAATACTTAGTAATGCAATACTTAGTCTTACTTAGTAATGCGTTGCTTGTCAATACTTAGTATTACTTAGTAATTGGCTTTCTTGCAAGTTTTCTTGCTCATTATTAAGTCTTACTTGTTCCAATCAATACTTAGTATTACCATTCAATACTTAGTATTACCATTCAATACTTAGTATTACTTAGTAATGGTAATACTAAGTATTGAATGGTATTACTTAGTAATGTTCTTGCTGCCCTACATGACTAAGTAAGACCATTACTAGTAATCAAGACTTAGTATTACCTAGTAATGGTATTGCTTGTATGGGCTTATGCTTCTTCGTTTTCTTGCTCCTTGCTTGTTGGGAGAAGTTTTAACAGTGAAAAATCACTCACCGCAACTCCTCTCCAAACCAAAAATGAATGGTGCTGTTGAAGCTGCAAATAAGAACTTGAAGAGGATGATCGACAAAATAGCAGTGACATACAAGGACTGGCACGACATGCTTACGTATGCTCTACACGCTTATCGCACCTCAATCCGAACATCAACCGGTGCCACTCCATATTTTCTCGTATACGGAATGGAGGCCGTCCTCCCGATCGAGGTAGAGATCCCCTCTCTGCGCGTTTTGATGGAAGCTGAACTTGAAGAAGCAGAATGGGTGAGAGCACGATATGACCAGCTTCATCTTTTCGAGGAAAAGCGCCTAAACACGATTTGCCATGGCCAGTGTTATCAAAGAAGAATAGCACGGGCTTATGACAAGAAAGTTCGACCGGGTTGGGATTTAGTGCTCAAGAAGATCCTGCCTCACCAGGAAGACCACTGACTCTATCGTTAACTCGTCGGATGCGGGGTTCGCAAGGGTTACTTAGCGAGGTGTTGGATAAACGGATGAAACTGCTCGCCTTGTTTCCGGTTTCTAGATGATGCTACCTAGCTCTCCAGGTCCCGTTTCCTATTCGCCCCTATCCCCTTTGGTTTCTAGATTGGTGGATTAATGGATGGATTCGGAACTACTAGCACTGAAGCTGTGAGGTCAACTGAATAATCAACTGGGAATCCCGAAAAAAGATGCTGACGAGCTGGCTTCGGACTCCTATATTAGTTACCTATGATTGATTGGCTTATTCCGGTACTAGAAAGCCTTTCTAACCTGCTTAGAAGTCAGAGGAATCGAACCGCTCAAAAGAACTAGACCGTCCTTCCGCACCTTCACGTCTTTCCTTCCTGGAATGAAACCTGAGTGATCGTTCCCAGCGTCCCTCAACTCGAATCTAACAACGATTAACGGCACTTAAATACGTTACGTCATTTCCTTGCCCTCACGCGCTAACGTACGTCCCGAGCCCTCACGCTCCAACGCTCGCCTCAGTCCTTTGATAGCGCTCCGACTCGACTAGTGCTTCCTTCTTTGGATGCGGATGCACCGAGTCTCTAAGCTTTCTTGAACCTAGCCGTGTTCGTTTCGTTCATCTTTTTAGTTGGAGTTTGACTGAAAACTACGGACTCGCCTTCCCCACCCAAAGCCCTTGTTTCGAGAGTTTCCTAGCCGTGAAGGCGCTTCAAGCCCTGCTTCAACTCGCAGCTTCAAAGGAGTCAGAGGGATTCCCTAACAGCTATGGAACAAGAAGACTTATCCTCTCAATCGGCGGGAGGAGCCGCTGAACCACCGAAGAAGCCGCAAAAGCATCAAATGCTGCTGAAGCCGCTTTCGGACCAGCAACACCAACCAGCTATTAAGCTTACTTACGCGCTACGCTAATACGATCTTACGAAAGCTATGTCGTTCGACTAGTCCTTCTTTTAATGGAGGGACTCGGCTCACTCACCATGAATTCACCTTTCGGATCGGAGATGTCCCAGATGAACTCAACTTACCTTTTCAAAAGAGGGATTTACCAAAACCTGAAGGTTAGTACCGGGCCGAACCCGTCCTCCTAATTGAAGCAGTAGCAGGACTAGCGCATGCCGCAACTTAAGCATCACTTGTGAAAGGAGCTCTCCGGCTTAGAACACCAGTACTTAAGACGCGTTTAGCTGCTCTTAATCGAATGAATGCATAGCGTCGCTCTGAATCATCTTAGCAGATGGATTCCATCGCTTCAATGCAAAAGATCGTTTTTAAGAAGGCTAGTTGGAGCCATACCTCCCATACCGCTTATACCGCGTTGAAGCCCTTTTTTCGTTGGGCAGGGCATAACTTGGCGCACCCTTGCAAGAAGAGCCCCTCACCTCGTGGTTCTATTAAGAGAAGCAAGCCGTTCAAGCCGCTCTTGCATCTCTCGCATTACGATCATTACGATAGGCCTTACGCTCTTCACGCTACAGCTGCCGGAAACCGTGATGACCAAGTTGGTTCGACCAGCCCTTTGACTTCAAGTGAAGTGCTCTCCCCACTCTCCAGGTTCGATTACAGCTTTCTCAAGGTCTTCTTCTTCCTCCCCTTCTGAAAGCTCAGTGTGCTTGCTTGCTCGCTTTCTCGCTAGCTTATCGATAAGCCTATCGTTAAGCCTACTATCACCAGCAACACCAGCTACACCCGCAAAACCTGCTTTTGAAGCCCGCGTTCAAGCAAATGCTTTCTCTTGTGAGCTCCTTTCTCTTGCTTGTTTTCGCTACCTTCCCCACCCACCGCCCTCTACCTCACTACCGAACTCATCCTTTCCATAGGCTTCGCTGTGAACAGCCCCTTTACTAAGAATTGAGAAGAGCAGGAAAGCTACCGTACCTCTCCTCTAGTAGGGTAACTTCCTGTATCAATTCAATCAATCAATGGAAAGGAAGGAAGAAAGAATTGAGGAATAGCAGGAAAGCAACCCTTTCGGGAACTTCCTGATAGGTTGGTGATCGAAGTGAGGGAAGTTCCTTTCCGCGGTGGGCGGGCATGGTGGTTGGGCTTTACGCCGAACGAAGCTCGAGGAAAGAATGAAATGACTTGAGTCAGAGATGCGGAAAAGAGAGTAGTTATCTCGGATGGCCCGCCAAAGCGTGGAGGTGCGTTGTGTGCCGACGACCTTCAGACATGCATGATATGCGTCACACATGCGCCCTATCAAGTTGCATGTAGCTTGACCTCCCTGCCTGTCCCCCCATGACATCTCTACGTCTCCGGGCGAAAGCGTGACGCTAGTTGGGCTGAGTTCCGTGTTTTTTACTAAAAGCGGCTCAGGTGCGAGTCAAAGACTCCCCTGCCCGCTTTTGTTCTATAATACGAGATGAAAGGTGAGACTCATAGCTTTCTTTTTTTTTGATAGGTATCCCATCCCTAAAGGTCTGAATGGAAGCCCTTGGAGAGAGCATTATATCGCACGCACCCTTCGCCCTGTTCCAGTTATTGACCCCGAAGAAGTCAGGGCTTCAGAAGGTTGGGACAGAACCAAACCAGTAGCAATTGCATTTGCACCAAGGGATGATTCAGTTGACCCAGAAGCCATCCCGTTCTTTTGATGAAGTGGAATATTCTGTCGATCATGCAGTTGTTAATGCACCACCAAAATCTCCATATCAATCACCTCCATACATTAGTCCTAGACCGATCGTTCTATCTCCCTTCACCTCCGACTGATTGACCTATGATCCTCTAAATCGTCCTTCCGAGGCGGGGCCAATAACAAGACTGCTGCAGATTGGATATTGTACACATAATCTGCGCTACCCACCCATTCGTTACCACCTGCTATCCGATAAGCATGTGCTTCCCGCCGCCCTATTACGTAAAGCTGGAATACAAAGCTTGTCCGGATGAAAGAGCGAGTCATCCCTCGCATGAAAATGAATGATATTTGAGTCATTGCCCCGACTCAACCCTCTGTATATGCCCCTGAAGTCCGGCCTCCTCATAACCCTAATGCACCAAAGGGCTATTGTGCGAGATAACACCAGCTGTAGCAACTGGAGGACGGGAGAACATATCTGCTATCTCGTTTTGAGCACCTTTACCACACCTCATGATCAGATGGAACTGCTGCATAAATCCCATCCAACGGACGTTTCGTGATTGCTGTAGTTTGGAGTGTACTGGCGCATTATTCGTTGGCGAGCGCACGGACCGAGATTAGTTAAGGGCCGGCCTCGTTACCCCACCCACCCCATAGCATTTAGTTCGAGTTGCTCAATCGAGCCTAAAAATGCGATCTTTACTCACCCCATCCCCATCCATGTTTCATTGATGAATCAATGAAGGGGGGTGGGTTAAGATTCGGGTGCGTTCAGTTGATAGAAGGAAGGTGCCGCATTCCCTCTCCCTCTCCTTATTCATTCTATAGGGCGAGTGCTAAAGGGCCTCTCAGTCGAGAGCTAAAGCCCATGCAGTCTTTCATCTGTATCCGAAGGGGACAGACTTGTCGGCAACCAACTAAACTCCTTGTCCCGGTTCGGATAGGCTGCCTGATGACCTCCATCAGTTTTTGATACGTACATGGATGGAATGGATGCATTTCCTGCCTCTGATTGGTCCTTCTCAAGCACCCAACTCCTAATATCAATATCTCAGGGCTAGGGATGCGATACGGGGAATGGAACCTGTGAGTACCGGGCAAGGGGAGACAAGATCCTGGCACGTTCCAGGGTGACCTCCGCCAAAGAACGTCCCAACGTCAGATACTGAATGAGCGGCAAGAGAGAGGTTTAGAAGCTTCGTATGACGAACGACCGACCCGTCGGCGAGAACTAGTCTTATCATTAAAGGCAGGAGGGGGCTGTGTGTGGTTGCCGGCAGCTGGGCGCTGAGATGGAAGGGAGGGAGCACCGAAAGGGAAGGAATCTTCCCTTATGGAGAAGGAGTAAGACCTAGGGCTCTTTCCTTAGGTCCAAGGTCTATTCCTTCTCCTCCCAGATCATTGATTTCTAAGTGGATCAGGTTAACCATTCGAGAATGACCCGCGAAGACAGGCGTTGTTCTTTTTCAAACTCTCCATGAGCCTCTTAGCGACCTCTCGGACACACGGGACGATGATTTGGTCCCACCGCAGGGCGGGCTACCCACAGGCAGGGTCTTTGGCCCCGGTCCGCCGAGATAAGCACTAAAGGCTGCTGCGGCCATACGTATTCGCTGAATTTCAAGCTAAAGCTGTCCAACGCTTCGCGATCTGAGATACCAGCAAGCGATAGAAGATAGAACAAAACTGAGGGATCTTGATTTCTTCCGCTCGGTGGAAGTAATGGATGACTACATCTCATCCCGGTCCTCCATTATCGAACTGTTCTAGCAAACCTCCCGAGCTGACCGACGCTTTGTTAAAGCAGCTCAGCTTACGCAGAATCTATCATTCATGCTCGGGTTCCACTCGTAAACTGTTATCATGACCTCCTCTCTCATTTCTAAGGGGCAAGGCTCACCCGCCTTGCTCTTCCCGGGCCGGTCCTTCGTTACGCACCGCTACTAAGCTAGCCCAGCGAAAGCGGTTCCGCTCACGCTTCATATGGTATGGGGGCAGGCTTTAGGCCATTCGACATGTGCTCTGGCGTAAGCACATCCTCACACTCACCCGAACATCACGGGGAGCGAGATGCGTGCAACGAGATTGGAGCTGAAGGCGAACCGGTCCCGGAGTCTAATGGATGAATTACGCTCAATATGGAAATAGACTTCTTTAGTCAAGCGCCCCGACCTTACGCGGAACGGAACCTCGAACTGATTCGTGAGCCAAGCGAGCAACCTGCCACACGCATCTTGCGATCAAACCACTGCGTGCGGGGTCAATGACTAGATAGCCACGGTAAGATGGAAGGCCCTTCTATTGATAGAATGGAATGAATACGCGATGCTGGGAGCTGGTTCTAAGTTCCATCACTCCGGAGACAGCGACAGCGGCTTTGGTAAGCCCACCTTACCCATGCCAGTTTGAATATGCGTTCGTTCCTTCGGAAGGAAGGATGGAAGGGGTCGGAGCGGAAGGAAGATCTATATATAGTTCAGTGAAGTTCCCCACTCATGCTCGGTTGGAGCGAGCTGCTATGACACCCACCCAAACTACTTGTATGGTGCAAATATTTGGGCTTCAATCAAAGAATTCATTTTTTCTTTTTCCAAAGCTTCGCGACCCCCCGTAACAACAAGCCGGGTGCGGCGAGACTAGCCCCATACGTGTAAAGCTCTGGTTCGAACTAGCTGGGTCTTTTTCCCGGTCCAACATTTCATACGGTTCCGATCCACGTAGACCCGGGGATATGTAGGCAAAATGGTCGGAGCCAGAGGATAGAAAGTGAACAGTTTCTGGCCGGTCGGACCGTTGGCTAGGGTGCATAAGAAGCGCCTTGAAATGCTTGTTTAGAATGGGTACGTTCCAATTGATATGAGTCAAAGTGGATGTGGGTAGCTCGATCGATCGCATGGCTTCGATTGGTTTCGGTCCAATCGATGTATAGGGGTCCACCTAATCTTTCCGCAGGTACGACCTAGACGACCACATTCCTGTTGGGGTAGCTCGCCCAATCAATCCAACGGAGATCCTGCTCCGCCCGTTCCAGTCCCGGTTGATGACCCAGCATATCCTTCTCCAGTCCCGTTAGAGAGACAGATCCATTCCAGTACATTCGAAGGGTCCTGCCTCCCGCGCCTATTCGTTCCCTGACCAGTTCCATATCCAGGGACCGTGTGCCACCAATAGCAAATCCACCAGCGGCCGGATCCAGTGCCAGTCCCCTTTTTGACTCCATTGACCGAAAGACGCAAAGGAAAGATTATCTGCGACACTAGCCCTTAAGCCTAAACCGCCCAAGAGACCCGGTTTTTGTTCCGGGAAAGGGGAGAGGAGTTGTTGCGAAGAGACGGGGAGACTGAGCTTTCTTGATGGAAGAACCCCCGTGCGTGGGATGAGAAGCGCTCCGACAAAATGACCGGAGGTAAGATCAGGAAGGAGAAAACCATCTTTGGGCCTTTTCTCAATGAAAGGGGCGGAATCTTCCCCTACCCTTTTATTAAGAGAAGAAAACATAATTTACAATGAGTTCATTTCTTCTCTCAAGAGAGAGTAAAAATCAGGACTAATACAAAGAGGATCAAGCCATCGGATAACAGTAGAGGCATCAAGTCCCGCAATGGCTAATAAATTCGCGCATCTGTTGGCCTCCATCTTTATAAGACTAATAGACGAATCACTTTATCTGGCCATGAAAGCTGAAATCTCTTCTATAAGGTAGATAAGTCTCCAAGGTCTTGAAATTCTTTTATCTGTGAGCAGAGATGCCGTGAGGGATGAAGTAGTTTCAACTTCCATCTTCATGATTCTGAAAGATGATGCAAGTTCAAATCCTGTTTTTATAGCTAACATCTGCATATCAAGAGAACCCCTGTCAAGTAGAAGAACCGTGAAAGGATGCAGTAAAGTGACCTTAACTATCGCGAATTATCCCACCAAAACCAGCTTCAGAATTGTTAATGCGGACTGCAATGTTGAGTTTGTGATAACCATCATGCGGTTTGATCCAAATTGCCGATCTCAGATCTTGGGAATTGAAGGAACACGGTCTTGAAGATATATTCCATCTGGAGAGAAGATGATCCTCGCCATCTAGAATATCGTCTAAGATAGAGGGACCCTCGAGTCTGATGATAACATCAGAAACAATGTTCGTTAGAAGCCGTCTCTTGTGAGTGTTGGAATCTTCGAAGATTCTGGAATTCCTTTCTTTCCACACATGGTAGATGGTAGCCGAGAAGCATAACTTAATCATCAGTGAGAGAGCTGAAGAATTGGGGGATTTAGATAGAAAAAATGGAAGTTCTTCTTCAAAGGACCCAACATGCGGTTTTCTCAAACCAAGCCTGGATAAGATAGAACGCCAGATCCTGCAGGTGTAGCTGCACTCAAAGAATAAATGGCTATTCGTTTCAGCCTCAGTCCAACAGAGGAGAGGACACAACGTGATGGAATGGAGAAGCCCCTCTTGCAGAGATTCTCAATCGTTAATAGTTTCTTGTTAATGGCCACGATGAAACTATGCTTCGGAATATCTTTCGAATGCCATATAAAAGAGGACCAATCCACATCTTGATGCATAGTTCTAATGGAATTCCAAGCGGACTTGGTAGAAAACGAGCCATTATTGGTGGGCTTCCAGATTCACCTATCTTCAGCAGTCCTTGAAATGGGAATCGGCTGCTCTAAAACCATCTTCCAGGCCTCCTCCATACGGAGAGTGGTGGGTGAAGGAAGATTCCAGTGACCATGAAGAATCAGCTCGTCTAAAGTGATGTTTTCATCAAGAGATGATTATAAGATCCACCGTCGGCCGAATTTGTCCATAAGGGTTCCAATGCCATCGATCCAAGGGTCTTTCCAGAAACGTATCGTAGAGCCATTACCCAAAAGAGATTTAGAATGATGAAGGATTGTGTCTCTAACCCGCATGATACCTTTCCAAGACCCAGAGGAGTCTCTAGGAATAGAACATGGCCAAATCTCATTGTTTCCAACATATTTGGCATGAATCCAATTAGTCCAAAGATTGTTAGAAGACAAGAAACTCCAAAATAGTTTGCACATGCTCGCTTCATTCCAATCCTTTAGTCTACGAATTCCAATACCTCCTTCTTCAAAAGGCCTGCACATAAGTATTTCCAAGCGATCGGATGCATCGATTGGGCAAGGGATGGACCTCTCCAAAGAAATCTACAGAAAATAGATTCTCTTTCTTTGAAAATTTTCTTCGGAAGAGAGAAGGCTTCGGCCCAAAAAAGATGGTCGCTATTAAGCACAGTCTTAATGAGTTCAATCCGGCCAGCATAAGAGAGAAAATAACTTTTCCAGCTATCTAGACGATTATGGATTTGATCAAGAAGTGGCTGACAGTGACCTGAAGACATTCGCGCGGCAAAAAGAGGTACCCCAAGGTATCGGATTGGAAGATATCCTTCTCCAAAATGAAGAATATCACATCTTTCTTAATTTAAAGAACATGCTTTGCTGAAAATAACTGCACTTTTGAAGTTATTCACTTGCAATCCTGACATGGCATGGAAGGAGTCCAACGTATGTCTAATAACCTCGGCCGAAGCACAGTCCTCTTTAGCAAATAGCAATAGATCATCGGCAAAGATCAAATGAGAGATAGAAGGAATGCCTTCTCCAAAAAAAAGAACATCTACATTGTAAACTTGTATATTGTGTTCGAATAAGCTTTTTAAAGCTTCCATGACTAGCGTGAATAGTAGAGGGGAGATCGGATCCCCCTGCCGGAGCCCACAATGAGAGGAAAAATATCCGTGCGGAGAGCCATTGATGAGAATTGAAAAGGTGGGAGATGTGATGCATTCGCTAATCCACGCAATCCATGTATCATCAAATCCTAACTGGGAGAGGATATTGAGAACAAAGTCCCACCGAACTCGATCGAAAGCCTTTTTAATATCAATCTTTGCACAAAAAGCTTGAGGTCCATGAGAAAGGTTAAATTTGCTCACCAATTCGTGGGCAAGCAAAATCTTGTCCGTCATTTTCCTCCCTTTAACAAAAGCGGACTGATTGGGACTAACACTAAGAGGGAGGACTCCAGCAAGTAGCTCGGCCAAGATTTTGGTAATTACCTTATACAAAAAATTGCATTAGGCAATAGGCCTAAACTTGTCAAGCGAAGAGGCACCAGGTTCTTTGGGGATGAGCTTGATGAGAGTACTGTTTCAAGATTTAAGTCATTTCTTTTCCAAGAAGAAACTTGGCTTAGTAGGTCAAAGGCTGACCGAAAGACACCATGTCTGCATTCGCACGCATTACCTTTTCTTTATAGATTCTAGTCTTTTCATGTTATCTAGTTAGCCCGTGGGAAGCTGGAGTCAACCAACTCAAACACACAGACACAGCTACCTCAAGCTTTTGATTCTACTCCGTATTTACCAAAATTGGAATGTTGAGTGTAGGCTACACAAGCTGGTAAAGGTACGGAGTGTCTGGCCATTGCGAGTTCTGCAGTATTCTCTAGAGTTTATATACTCCTTCCCGCCTTGGCCTTTGACCATTTCCTGTTTGCGGGGACTCCTTCTTCTCCGATTTCAAAATCTCTGCTTGCAACTTCGGCTTATGCCTCTTCCGACAGTTCGAGATTTAGCTTTCCCCGCCCCCGGCCTTCCATGCGGATTCCTTCAAAGAGAAAGAGAGAGTGTGTATTCCCGGCATCAATGCACGAACTCCTTCGCTGTCTTGCTTGCCTTTCTTCCGACTTGCTTTCACTGCCTTGGTTCGACTCGCATGTGTTAAGCATATAGCATTTCCGACTGTCTTTCTCTCTTTCTAACTCCGACAGCTTTCACTGCTTTACCAGCTGTCAGTGCTCTAAGCATTTCTAGCTTTCACTCTCTTTCTCTCAACATGAATTATGGCAGGAAGATCTTAGACTACCGGGGACCGGCTCTACGACCCCGCAAGGCACTACTGTAGAGCACTACTGGGCGGAGCTTCTCAATCAAATTCCTGACATAATCCAGTGAGCTTCTTTTAAGGACCCGGCTGCTTACCAATGAGCAGCGTTTAAGGAGGCATTTGTGTCAGATTGGTACTTGTTCCCGATGTAATCAATCTCTTGAAACACTGGAGCATGTATTCAAGCAGTGTCCTCGAGCTCATCAGGTCTGGTTGGATTTGTATTCCAAGGAAAGTGAGGCGGGCCATGCTGCTAGCTCGTTCATGGCGTTTGGGGTGTTTAAATACTTCCCTTTTGTCATATTCTAGGTGCCCTTATCAGTTTGTGTTCATATCGGCATTGTGGCAAATTTT
>CM037589.1:151282206-151296271 GCA_021018995.1 Chloranthus sessilifolius
TTGAGTTTGGACCAAATCTGGAACAGAAGCTGGAATTGACCAATGGCACTAGTCCCGATGTCTTGTGGGAACACCTGCTACACTTCTCTATTACTATATCTGACCATATCTCGTACCAAGGCTGAAACAGTACCGAGATGAACCAGAAGTAGGGGGAAAGACTCCTACCTGCTCTTCATTGCCAGCTAGCGCAGACTAGCGGTTAGACGCTTCGTTTGTATGGCCTTTCCCTGCATTATATACCACGTTCATAGCCCCACCCACAAGAACTTCCACTTCTTTTTTCCTTCCTAAAGGTAGCCCTCCACTTCAGGCGATTACGCTCTTCACGGGTTGGATTTCATTTTATTCATCATCCCTAGAAAGTCTTGTCGCGAGCCAAGTAGAGTGTAGAACATTGACAGGGAACCGCGAGGAGAATTGCATCCAGGGCCCGATCTTCTACTGCCTACCTTGATTCATGGGGCAGGGAGCCAACATGGTTGATAGCAATTGCACCCAGGGCTCGATCTACGGCTGTCAAGCTTTCCCATTCGCATGCCTTAGGCGGGGGGTCACCGCTCGATCTTTGTTTCTTCAGAACGAGGTCCGAAGAAAGGCGGGAATAAGGGCAGCACTTCCTTAAGGTAGCCAAGCGAGCTTCGTCTACGGGGACAGTTGGCTATTTGACACTTCTGCTATAGCTTATTCTTTTGCGGTACAATACTTCCTTCTCCGTTTTGTTCGTACACGAGTGAGAATTTCCAGCGTCTGACTCACCAGCGTAGGACTCTGTGCCGATGGCTGAATAACTACGATAGGATTCACCAGATGAACCGGATGATCCAGCACAAAAGGCTTTGTTTGACCTTTAAATAGAAGTGGTGGGAACCAGGGTCATTAATACCTGGACTCGCAAAACTACTAAAATGTAGCTTCTCATCGATAGAAAGAGGTGTTCCTAGAACGGAAATTCCAGACTTTGGTACGCGCATCGTTTCTTCAGTTGGTGGGGCTAGGTTAATAGCTGGCATTTAATAAACAGAGCGATAGACCCCTGAGTAGGACGGGAAAGGCTAAGCTTTGGTGCCATCGTTTGTCTAGTATACTTAGCTAGTGTGAAAGGAAATATGGCTTCGGGCAATGTCACTTCAAAGAAAATCCTATTCTATTGGCTTAGGAGAACTGGGATATATTGATTCTGGAGAACCAGAATTGCTTCTTTCTGTGCCTGCACCTATTATGTAGATGATGGACTATAAAAAAAAGGTATTATACTGACCATGGCATAAAACACAGAAGAATGTCCGGCGATAGCATAGGTGCTCTTGCTCCCCTCAGTAGCTCCGATTGAGTCCGTTCGAGTTTCAGCTTGGCTAGGGCGCTGGAAAAGAAGTCATTAAAGCGAGCTACCGTGTCCTTATCCGAACCACTACGTACTCCAACAAGGAAGCCATCCCCGTATCTACTAAAGAAAGATGGATTTGTTTTGCACCTGATAGCGCAAAAGATGGATGCCTTTCAGTATCAATTTCCTACTTAGGAAGTTCTCAAAGACACGCGAGCCAGCCTAGAACGGAGCACATGCTACTTCTTCGAAATCGCGAACACCTTACCTTTCTTCTTAGTCTGATCCGGACACTCAAGACCTCGGTTCTTGGCTTTGATCCAATTCCGAAGCTCGTTTGCTCACTAGCCGATGTCATTTTCAATTGACTTAGTTAGAAAAGTATGGAGATTATAAGTAGCAAAAAGTTTCTTGACCTTCCCCCTTTTGGTGGTATCGTATATTATATAAGAGAGGTTTCTTTTAGGTATGAAAGATGATCTTAACTAGAAATTTCATAAGAGAAGAAAGAGAGGTAAAAAGTGGCTCATTAGTCAAGGCCACGATGTCAAATAGTTAAGTTAGTAAAGGTGTCAAAAAGTGTAAACTAAGTGTCACACCTTAGGTGTCACACTTTAGTGATTAGTTAAGTTAGTCACTCAACTCAATCTCATAAATAGGAATAGGCTGGCCCTATGCCCCCTAACTTGTTGATAATAGCCCTTAGATCAACTTGTTTGAATCCAACGGTTTAGATTCACTCTGGAGAGATCTCACCCTAACTTGTAATCTTTAAACTAGGGCATGAGCTCTTTCATTATTATTTCAAGTAAGAAGGGCGGCTCCTATCTTGGCTGTGTGCTCTTTCTCCTTTGGTTTTTAGCAGCCTCTTTCTCTTGCATATTTATGATCGTAGGCACTTTTGGTACTTGCATCTACGTGGCTGATTTCTCCTTCCAGCAAAGGCTCTGGTTTTGATCTTCCAGCATTTCACACTCCCTCGTGGAAAAAGGGAGAATCTCAACAGGGCTCTCTAGGATCGTGTTTCCAGCAAGGAGTACTGTCAACCCCCTCCCCTCGATTTCTTCCTTGGCGGCTGGTTTTTGTTTGGAAAACGATTTTGCAGATATATATATATATATATATATATATGACGAGAGATCAGGTCCAGACCTGAAATTTTAGATGCAGGTTGGTGAGGTCCCCCTACACTTGACCCACCACAGAAGTAACAGAGTCAACAACCTCTTGTTGCACAGTTACATGCAGCTTTTCCATTTTGAGTTCACCTACGAGATTCAATTCTGGTACTAACTGGTTTGGAGGATTGCTGCAAGCTATACCCATTCTAAACAAGCATTTCAAGGCGCTTCTTATGCACCCTAGCCAACGGGTTCAAAACCCTAGGTGAAAGCTCCAGGCAAGAGGGCGGCTACACCAGAGGCGGCCGGAATTTCCAGCAAGCGTACTTTTCGTTGAGAAGGGTCTATTCCATCTCATACGCCTCTCCCAAAAGCCTAGGGCTACTTCTGACTTTGTATCTGATTGGACAGCATACCGGAGGTCTATTTTGAAGGTGATGTTCTCTGCAATATAGTGCTTTTTCTGGACGTGGTTCTTCATATACTCTATGAACTAAGTGGATTCGGTCGTATGAGTGTGTTTTGCATGTGCAGCTAGGGTTTCTTTTTTGGCTTACTCTTTCACTCGCAGCCACCACTTACACCCATTTCCTTCACCTCCTTTCCTGGCTGGTCCATTTATTCTTTTTTTTTGGTCTATGAGCGGGTTCTAAGCCTGGTTTACAACCGACCTAGCCGGCTTCACTCCGCACTCCTACCCAAAACCTTTCCCGCTGTTTTACTCTAAGCAGATGGCCCCAAAGAAGTCCAACACCCTGCCTACAGATAACCTGTCACCTTCACAAACACCAGGTGGACAGGCTCCTTCCTCCTCTACTGCTGCTCCCCATGTGCATACTGATCCATATGATGATTCTATTCGCACCATGGGCGACACTACTGCTCTTATGGCTGAGTTGCTTCGCCAAAATCAGCAACAACAGGCCCAGAATCCGCAGTTCATGAGTGTGATTGATGTTGTTACAGCAGATGACTGCCATGATGGACAAGCTGAATACTCAACCACGTCACCTCTACTCTAATCTCGTGCGCGGTTTCCCCGGTGGCCTACCTCCACCTGCCCCACCCTCAACCTCTGCTGGTCCTTCTTATCCATCCCCGAATCCTGATACAAGAGTACCCAGTTTTTGATGGAAGGATGGACCCTTCTGTAGTGGTGGAGCGTTGGAGTCTGACGCTGCTAGCCATGGTCTGTGTTCGAGCGTGTGAGCGTCGCTCAGGTCTATATGGGAGAGACTGTTATTGATTGGTTTGAGGCCACTTATGGACGAGGAGGCCTTACAGAAGATACTTTACCCTTCCAGACTTGGGAGGATTGCAGGCCTTACAAAAGAAGTTTGACCCTTTGGGATGGGACATCAGGAGGCCTTGCTTAAGCAATGGCTGTTTTTGAGGCAACAATATCTACAGTCCGTTCAGCAATATACGGATGAGTTCATTAGACTTCAAATTGAGGATTCAAGACAAGGCAAGTTTCTTACTTGGTGAAGTAAGTACGTTGGTTTTCTCTTCCATGCTATCCAGCAGAAGATGGAGCTTGTTGATTACTCTTCACTTCAGCGTGCTATACAGCTGGCCATTGCTATTGAGAAATCTAAGAAGGGTCCACCAGTCCTCCTCCCAGTCTTCTAAATCCCAGAACAATTCCAAGAATCATAAATCAAGCACTTTTGAATCTCCCTCCCAGCCCCTCTTCTCATAAAACCCAACAGTCCACTGGTAGTTCACCTGGCACCACTCAGAAATATAAAAAGTGGTGTCCCTATCATAAGTCCACTTCCCATTCAGATGCTTAGTGTTCGAGGCATAAGAAGAAGCAGTATCAGACGAAGACACTCCTCACTGATGCTCAGGATGCAGCTTCTTCCACTTCCACTGCTGATCCATCTTCTTCTTCTTCCACCATCTCCCCCTTTTCTTTCCCTAGCGAGTGAAGAACGAGTCGATTTCGAATTTTAGAAATAAACGGGCTTCTTCTGGGCATCGAATCATATAGCTTTTGAATGCCTTCCTTATAGTCTAGTCTAAAAGCTTATTCCATTTTGAAAGCTTGCATTTCAAATAAAACCTGCTAAAATCTATGCCCTTTCCTCATGGTAGGTATCTTCGCCAGGTCTAAGTTGGCCGGTTCTGGGGCGAATGAGAATTTCGATCGAGGTGCATGCGATCCTCCTCGATCCCAGGAGGGCATTTGATTCTACGCTCGCTGGGACAGGGAGGTCAAGGGTGGACTCAATATCCTAGTGCCGTTCAAAGGAGTGGTGATTCGCTACACTCGACGATAAAGGAAAGGTGCCGAAGAATTGGGGGGAAGGGCAGCCGAGACGCCGCCGCTCCCAAAGTGAGTTGCCTTTGGTTCGAGGTCTCTAGGCCCCAGGTGCTATTGGTTGTAGCTTGATTGTAGCATTGACCTGTAAAAACAAACGTGATATCCCCTAGGGTAGGGGTAGTTGAATTGCTCCGAATGAGCGAGTTGTAGCACTTCGACAAAGAAAGGTTTATTTGAATGCCCACTCACTGTATCGGAAAGGTCGCTCTTCTCCGTCGGAGAGAATGGCAGTTTTATCGAGCAGTAGACCTGCCTACAGGATAGGACAGGACTCTTTAGGAAGAGGGCTGCCACTGGCGATCCACTCAACAAAATTTGCAAGCAGCCCCGGGAGGAAAAGATTTTGAGCACTCGGGCAGGCTTTCTCAGCTCAGAAAGATTGTTGGGCTATCTTTTCGGGAAGGATTCTTCTTAACTTAATACGTATATAATAATATACATTATAGACTCGGCCGGTTGACTCGATATATAAATAAAATTATATATATATATAATTTTTATTTATATATATTTATTTATTGATTTTGATTTATATAGGAGGGTTAACTAGACCAACTAGAATAAACGCACCAAAAGATCGCTCATGGCGGGGATGATTCACATCCAAACTAGCTGGAATGACGATATTTCTTCCCCAGCGCTTAAATGCAGTCGGAACGGCCGGGCACAGCTACGCATGGAAGACGGGAAACTTTACTGAACAAAGTCAAGTGGTTGTTTTCCTACAGGGGTTTGAAATGCACCCCTAAAGGAATAGTAAGGCGTGGGGAATATGGTATTCACCCCGACTGTTTAAGGGTTAAGGGAAGAGACGACTGTCTTGATGATATAATCTCTTCCATCTCTTCTGTGAGGGCGAACCCTCTTCGTGCTTATCTTCCCGGGAAGTGAAGTGGCTTCTTCTCCTTTTTCATCAGGACTGAGTGAGTGGTCCTCTTCAAGCTGTAACCACCACTTGTCCTCAAGATCGATTTCCATCTCTTCCTGTTCTTGGGCAGAAGTTCCTGGATTCCCGTCTCCTTGCAGGGATGCGGCCTTGGTGAATGATTGGTCCAACGGCGGCGGAGGCGGTCTTGGAACATATAGATCTGCCCAGTTGATCTTCGGCTTGGGTTGAGAAAATTCTTTTTTACTCTTGGGGGCGTAGCCCAAGCCCCATCTTCTAAAATATTCTATCATAGTTGTTGTCACCGATGGCTCTTTCATCAGGTCGGCAGAGGAGCATTGCATGCTTGCTTGCGGGACCGTTGTCGATCCAGCCAGATCCTCCATCCTTTTTTCTTCTTCGTCATACAACGACATGAGGGAAAAAACTTCGTCCAGTGCGAAGGCTTCTTCTTCGAGGTTTGTAACCGCCCTGATTTTTATTTTAGCGGATTACCTTCTTTTGACCCTGGCTGCAATTCCATTTTTCGGGTTCTTGGATTGGTATCCCCGCTTCTTTTTCCTTGACGAATGATTGTTTCATTTCAGAGGTGGCGTGAGAAAGACTCGATATCGATAGCGTATGGATCCGATCGTGCCTACCTACTGACGATAAGGAGGGAACGAAATAGGACTGAGGAGTGGAGCTAGCGGACCTGCCGTAGGGTAGGGGCGAAACGGGCTCCGCGCTCATCCTCCGATCGAACAATTTATAGTTACAAATCAATCAAAAGCACTTTCTTTTTTTGAGACTAGTGACAGTCATTATCCGTATAGATAGCGACCCAATTCCCATGTTGGATCTCGGTCTAAGGTCAATACTTTAAACTAACTCCTGGTCGTTTGGAGCAAAGGATAGGGATCCGTTTTGTGCAACGGAACTGTACGGAGCAGATTGAAAGGCACAACCTAAGGATCAAGACCACTATTCATTTCCCAGTCCCATTTCTGGGCTTTGGTTATATATCGACCGAATGAAAGTGAGTGAACGGGCGGGGAATTTGAAATAAAGGAAAGAAATCCAATTTTTCCTTTTTTTTTCTTTCCTCCTTCCGGTTCCATCCCGGCACGAGATCCCTTCGTGTTCCACTCCAAACGGAGTGAAGCCTCGAGCAGCTCGCGCAGGGAAGGACGAGGTCGAAGGGAGGCCATCCAGAAGCGCCTGCGGTAGCACGGGGAAGCGAGCTGCTCGTGAGAAACGGGAGTCCCACTGATCAATCAGTAGCGTCTAACCAGTAATGGTCTTCGGGTGCAGTCTCACACTGGGGACGCTCACCCGGTAAGACGAACGAAGCTGTCGTGGACCAGCCGTGGTCATTCTTCTTAATTCAAACGGGGGCACCAGCTGGTCCTTGTGTGACTTCCTGCCAGTCTTTAATGGCACTATAAGAAAAGCAAATTCAATACAATAGGAGGAATGTCATCCGAAAAGGACAGGAACAAACAGGACAAGGACAGGACGGTGACCTCAAGGTCACTGTGACAGAGACGAATCAATAGAAAATGCTACCGATTCATTCCTCGAAGACAGCCGCTGCTGCTCTAAATAGACAACATCTACATAGACAGAGATGCAGGATGAATCTAGATTAACAGCTTTGCTATCTCAATCCCATAATGAAATCTCGTAGCGGAACGTTTCCTCCCCTGACCCCCTCGGGGAGCCGAGCCAGACTCTCATCAAATACTAAGAGAAAACGGAAGGGTTGGTTTGATTATGGAAAGCGCTTCTGTAACTAACTAACATAGATCTCCCCGCCCCCACGGGATTCTTCTTCTCTTTCTATAGACGACTCCTTTGAGAATGAATCGTTTGCTTTCCCAGGGAAAGGAAAGACTTGACTTACACAGTAGATCATCCTAATCGTTTTTCGTTTTCAATAGATGAAATAGAAAAGAGATCGTTCGCCTTCCCGGGAAGTCTCGCTTGACTTGACTTAGACAGTCTCATTTTTTCCCGGCCGAAGCTGCCACTATTGCTTTAGCAGGAACTGCTGTTGGTAAAGGTAAAGGCCAAGTCCCTAGTCCCTCGATCCATTTCGCATGAATCGTTCGCCTTATGAAGAAAGAAATAAGGGTCGAACTTGACGGATTCCTTCGGGGCCAGCCCTGCCTGATGCCTCATAAGAATTCATTCATTATCCGGAGCCACCCCCCCCTCCTCTCGATAACTGATCGACTCAGGCAAGCTGAGTCCCTCCTTAAGATCGAGGGACTCACTTCAAGGCAGTACTGTTCCTCTTTTTCTCCTAATATCGTTCGCTCTGCTCACTTGCTTCTCATAAGGAGCCGAGAGTGGCGCCGGAAAAGCCCACTCTTACCGTTGTAAGGATTCTTATGAGAAACTCGTTGGTTTGGCTATAAATATTCAATCATAAGAAATCGTTCGCCTGTAGATAAGGAGGGTCTCACTTGCCCTTACAGACGGATTCTTTCTCCTAGGGATAGACCGACCGAAGGGCTCACCCCCACCGAGTGGGCTGGGCCATTCAAGCATAAGGAACTGGATACGGCGATAGCCCCCAATCTGCAAATATGCTTTCAGAAAAGCAGAAAGATTAGAAAGGAATTCATGCACTTTCTCTCATAAATCGAAGAGACCAGATCTATCTATTCCGAATTCGGAAGTTCTTCCATTACTGAGGAAGACTGAATCGGGGATATCTAACTGATCGACTCAGTTCGTCACTCCTTTGGACGGAGTGAGTCACGGCATGGCAGATGGAAACTTTCTTTTCTAATTAGAGAGATTTCACCGAACGCTAAGGCACTAAGGCGCAAAGGATATCTCGTGAATCAGTCGTTAGTTATCCACTCGTAGGATACAGAAAATGGAGCAGATCGTGTCAATCTTAGAGGGGAGATGCATGGGAGAGTGGAAAAACTTCCTGAGATTCTTCAGGAAATGCAGGAAAATAAACTCCCAAAGTCTATACTACAACGAGAGTCACTTTACTTTATAGCCTATTAGTAAGCCTAAGCCCCGCTGAAGCTTTCAATTGGAGGGATTCAAATCCAAAGTTTTTACTTTCTTGCCCGTGGACAAATTCCATCGTCGTAAGGGGGGCCTTGGTCAATAATTTTCTCTTCCTTATTTTATAACCCCCTCTTGTCGTATAACCTCTTCAAGTACGAGACCGGCCCGCTCTGATTCTCCCGATCTCTCTTTTCTGGGTAACTCCCTCCGCAAAGATGTACTATTTCCCTCGAGTTTCTTCGGAAGTCAAAGTCCGCGGTCAGTCGGATCTGGCTTTCCTGGCCAAGTATGAAAAGATTCAATCTTTCCCCGGTCTTCCCAATCCTGCCAACAAACAAAGCCGACGGGTGGTTCTATATTTCCAAGGACTGGTTTCTGGGCCTTACCCAAGACCCTATTCATATGTTCCCAAGCGTGCTGTGCTTCCGTTTCGTGGTCTTGCAGCTCCCGCCGCTTGCTCATTCGCGCCATTTGTGAATTTTCCATTTTCCAAAAGGGGATCCCGTTTTCTTGAGAGAATGGCTCAGAATCCATATAGAGAGAAAGGCGCCTCTTAGAGAGGAAGCTTCCCAAAGTATGCTTCAGCTTCAAAAGAAAACCAATCCCAGGATAGATATCCAATCGAGGTCGTCGGCTTCCTCTCTTTTCCGTGTTCGGGCTGAAAGTCTTTCCTTGTCCAAGGGATCATTCGACTTATACCTTTAATCGATTTCAAGTCCTAAGTGCGATTGCTCTTTGTGTGAGGGTTCTGCCGCTTCTCTTCTCTCTTTCCCTGTTGCCCAAGGCTTGCTGTCTTCACTATCCTGAGTAGCTCCTTCTCCCCATAGGACAGGCGCTTTTAAGCCCTGATATATCAACCAATACAAGCAAACTGGGAAATCAATAGCACGCACCCGCCGGCAAGGGATTAAAGGCAGATCACAAGGATCCTCCACTTTCGCAGGAGAGAGTCTCGACTTGCTAGAAGCAGCAAACCAGGCGAGAAAGTGAAAATGCGTCTTAGTCAAAGCCCACTCTAAACCTGTAATAGTTTTGAGACTTGGGCGGGAACGTCTTGACTTGAAAGATCCGCAGCCAGGGGAATAGGGTCCCAGAAATCGATGCCAGGAATCGACTTTCTCGTGCAGGAGAAGGCACCTAAAAATCATAATAGATCCTGAATCAGGACCTCAAAACTCAAGATTTGGATAAACGAGAATAGAAGGATAATTTCTTTGAATCAAGGGTCCGGAACCCAGCTAGTTAAGCCAATCAGGAAGGACCCACAATCACACCAGGCTCATCTTACTTTCGAAGCCAACTAGAAATAAGTAGGACCTTTTTACAGGGTTTCTAAACTAGTTCCAATTAAAAGAGGGGGGAATCACTCAATCGCAGCTGGAGCTGGAGCAGAACCTGCTCTTTAAGCAAGGGAAGGCGGGAGCTAGTCTCAAAAGCAGGAGTTGTCGCCCTTTTTCAAGAGAATAGGCACGTCTGTTATCCGCTGTTGCTAGTGAAGGAAGCGGGACTACTTCGGGGCAGGAAAGCCAGAATCATACTTTGGAAGCCGGGGTCGAAGCTGTATCTCTCGAAGACTAGTAGAAGAATTACTTGACTGAACTGGAAGCTCACGAAAGGGAATCTTACTTGAACAGGAAGTGATAAATAGCTCTACCGGGAAGGTCAATCTGTTGAATGTTGCTCTTTAAGGAAGGGCAGGAGCTGCGCAGGAAAGCAAGCCAAAGCAACCAGAAGCCAGCTTAACCGGAAAAGCAGTAACATTCACCAGAACCAGAACTTAAAGCGAAGTAAGGTTTCTCTATTGCCTTTTTTAAACCCGTCGGGGAATCGGCCTCTTATAGTACTTCCTTAACTGAACTGGAAGCGGACCAGGTTTCCTTAATTGTAGCATCAAGAATGTTCATGTTTCTAAGGCCAATCAATCAAGCAGAACACCCGTAAGCAAGCCAAGGAAAGACGGGACTCGGGACAGACAGGTCAAGCAATCAAGCCAGTTTACGAAGGTCAATCTGTAACAGCCAGGAAAGCCGGAATCTTAGTGTTTAAGGGGACAAAGCAGCGATTCTTCCCCGTACCTGCACCTGCACCCGCACTGTAAGCGAGGGTAGGACTCTTCTAGATCTTTTAGGAAGGCTAGTGAAGGCAATCAAGTCAGTTATCCACTGTAGCTCGTGAAGGCAATCAATCTGTTGAATGTTGAAGCTCAGAGCAAGCCAACCAAGCCAGTTTAGGAAGCGAAGGGGTTTACGAAGGTCAGGCAAATCTAGGGAATGTTGCTCGGGAAGTCAAGCAAGAATCTGCACCTTCACCTCAAGCTTTGAATGTTTGTCCAGAATCTTTGACTTTGGAAGCTGACCTGGTTGGAATGAATCCGGAACTTAACCTCAAGCTAGCCAAGGAAACCAAGGAAAGACAGGTGAGTCAGCTGGAGCTGCACCTGAAGCTAGTTAAGGCAATCAAGCATCTGTGACTTGTGAAGCCGGAACTTAACTCTGAGCTAGGGATGAATCCGGAACTGAAAGCGAGGACTTCAAGGCAAGCAAGAACCGAAAGCGAGGGGCTAAGGTCAATCTTGAACAGGTTGAGAAAAGCAATGATTCCCCTACTACTGGAGCTCTCTCAAGCCAGGCAAACTAGTGACCTCAAACAAGCCAAAAGCAAGCAGAAAGAAGGAAACAACCAAGCCAAACAGACCTGGGAGGTCTTTAAGGTAAATCCAGAAAGACGAGTTTATGAAGGGAATTCCAAAAGATTCCTCACCTACTGCTGATCATGAACTGGAAGCTCACGAAGGAAAGGACCAGGTTTCTAGAATTCATTAAGTTGCATCCATAAAGTAAGTTTCATGTTGCAGTTCTCTAAGCACTCTTAGCTCTTCTCTTTAAGGCAATCGAGCCAAGTCAAGCTGGGAGCTGGCAAGGCAAGCAAGAATAGTACTCGAACAAGAAAGGCAATCTGTAACATGTAGCTCCTCGCCTACTGGAGCAGCTGATCATGCCTCCTATCTCGAGTTAGGGAAGACAACCATCACCGGGCTGGAAAGCTAGCATCTAACTTGAACATGCAGGGGACTTAAAGAAGAGACCCCGGGTTTATAGAATTGTTGCATCAATCAAGTATGTTTACGAGGCTAGTGAAGGCACTCAAGAATCAGACTTGTGAGTTTAATGAATTCATTCTGTTGCATCCAGAAAGTCAGGTTATGAAGCTCTTTAAGCAAGCCAACCCAACTCGAAAGACAGTTTGAACGGTTCCGGAGAGGGGCGTGGTTCTGAAACTCAAGCAAAGGTAAATCCAGAAAGCCAGTTAAGGAATGAAATAGCTCGACTCGAATGAGTAGAGGAATGGGAAGAGGTATTCGGACAGATAACGAAGATTTAGGCGGGCCTGGAGGGCAGGGGAGAAAGCTTATTGGGTTCTCCAGAACCTCGTAGCCTATAATAGATCTTCCTGGGGTTGGTGACCCCTTTTATTGAAGTCGGGCAAGGGGGTTGTTTCAGGAGATAAGCTACCTTTGGACTTCTTAAACCTTTACCCTTTTCGACGTCGATGTGAGCACTCGCTCCTTGACCTTTTGGACTTCTTAAACTGACTAGCAAATGTAGGGCTTCCCAGGGGTCTAGGAAGGGAAGCTGGAACCCACTTAATAAGACTAATAGATAGGCACACCGGAAGGGAGGGCCTTGTCCTGAGTTCCTATGTCTCTCTTTCTTAGGGAATCCAGATTAAGTAACCAACCCAGGAGATGCAATACTTCCTGCTCTAGGAGAAGGGGATAGGAGAGGGAAGGGCCCACGAGAAGAAAGAAGAAAGGGGGACCTTAGCTTGAAGGACTTTAAGCCCATCGTCAGCTATAGAACCAAGAGGGGCACTGTCCTCACTTTATAATTTATGCCTGGCCGCAGGAAGAGTCTATCGATCCATAACTCCTGTAGGCGAGGGGCAAACTCAGCCGAGTCCTTCTATTTAGTTTAGCTTGGGCAATCAATGCTGGACTTCTTAGTTTAGTGTGGGGTCAGCTTGACTCACGATTGAAAACGCTCCGAGTCGACCGTAGAATGAGATCGGAACTCTCATCCTTTTGAAAAAAGGGGATTTGGCTGAAATCGATTTTCCACTAGGGCCACAGCACTTTTGTTTTGGTTCGACCGATTACCCTCAGGCCCTCAAACCTCCTTCTTATTATATTATAGCATTTCCCTTGTGCTCGGTTTGACCCTTGTTTCTTTCATCTGAAGCCCCGTCTGCTGCTCTAATCTCAAACGGCAGAACTCATTGCCTTATAAGAGAGATGACCCCCAATCTCCTGTTTAGGCGCTTGCCTTTGGGTTCATGTGGAATGACTACAGCCTTTACTCTTTGACACGTGGATGCATGGATTGAGTCCCAAAGCACGAACTCTGTTCATAACTTTATCCATCTAAGGACGAGAAGCTACTCACTCAGAGGAAGGAATCTGGGGACAAAACGAAAGGCAAGCTATAACCCTAGAGAAGAAGAAAGACGAGAAGACAGAAGAGAGAGCTTGTGCAGCTAGCGTAGGCAGCTCGGGATATCCGGGGTTACGGTTACCGCAATGTCGGGATAATAACAGGGGCATTGACATGACCTTAGGAAGGGATTCACGATCTTTACCAATCCAGGAACGGGAAAGTAAAATCACCCTTATCCAACTACCAGCGAGGGCACTCCACCTTCTTTATTGAACTCGAACGCGGGACAATCCAGAATCGCTTCGGGTGGGGGAAACATATCTACACTGACAGGAAAGGGAAGACCGAGCAGACTAGGGGCTAACGTCTCGATGAAACGGAAAGCGAAAAAGCAATGAAAATGCAACCTCAGAGTTCGGGGCAGACCCAGTTTCAGTGGTTTCGGGATGACCTTCGTGTGGAATATAGGGAGTGCGCAGAAGCTAGTCAAGTGGAATGAATTCCTCAAACTGTCTGATCAATCGTCAGATAAAAAATTCTTTATTCTAAGACCGAAGCTTGAAGTCCCCTATTCAGTTCTGTCTTTCTTTCGCTTTTCAGCCACTTCTGCTGCTCTCAAACAAAAGAACTACTTGCATCTGGGGTGAACTGCTGGAACCAAACACAGGTTGAGGCACTTTCTTCGCCTGCCCTTTATCTTTATATTCAAATTAGAAGTTGCAAAGAGAAAGTTCTTCCTCGGCTTCACAGGCTCAGCCATTCAATTCCCAGAATCAAACGAGACCAGATCTCAAAACAAATCGACTCAAAAGGCTGCATTTGGCGACGACTCTTCCACCCTTTGGACGCCAACTCCACCTTTCGGCGACTCCTACCCCTTTTTGCTACGTGGGGGCAACTCCGCACGAGAGAGAGCTTTTTCAGAATCATTTGTTCAATCAGCTCGGTTGAATC
>CM037589.1:151329969-151344038 GCA_021018995.1 Chloranthus sessilifolius
TTGAGTTTGGACCAAATCTGGAACAGAAGCTGGAATTGACCAATGGCACTAGTCCCGATGTCTTGTGGGAACACCTGCTACACTTCTCTATTACTATATCTGACCATATCTCGTACCAAGGCTGAAACAGTACCGAGATGAACCAGAAGTAGGGGGAAAGACTCCTACTCCGCTCTTCATTGCCAGCTAGCGCAGACTAGCGGTTAGACGCTTCGTTTGTATGGCCTTTCCCTGCATTATATACCACGTTCATAGCCCCACCCACAAGAACTTCCACTTCTTTTTTCCTTCCTAAAGGTAGCCCTCCACTTCAGGCGATTACGCTCTTCACGGGTTGGATTTCATTTTATTCATCATCCCTAGAAAGTCTTGTCGCGAGCCAAGTAGAGTGTAGAACATTGACAGGGAACCGCGAGGAGAATTGCATCCAGGGCCCGATCTTCTACTGCCTACCTTGATTCATGGGGCAGGGAGCCAACATGGTTGATAGCAATTGCACCCAGGGCTCGATCTACGGCTGTCAAGCTTTCCCATTCGCATGCCTTAGGCGGGGGGTCACCGCTCGATCTTTGTTTCTTCAGAACGAGGTCCGAAGAAAGGCGGGAATAAGGGCAGCACTTCCTTAAGGTAGCCAAGCGAGCTTCGTCTACGGGGGACAGTTGGCTATTTGACACTTCTGCTATAGCTTATTCTTTTGCGGTACAATACTTCCTTCTCCGTTTTGTTCGTACACGAGTGAGAATTTCCAGCGTCTGACTCACCAGCGTAGGACTCTGTGCCGATGGCTGAATAACTACGATAGGATTCACCAGATGAACCGGATGATCCAGCACAAAAGGCTTTGTTTGACCTTTAAATAGAAGTGGTGGGAACCAGGGTCATTAATACCTGGACTCGCAAAACTACTAAAATGTAGCTTCTCATCGATAGAAAGAGGTGTTCCTAGAACGGAAATTCCAGACTTTGGTACGCGCATCGTTTCTTCAGTTGGTGGGGCTAGGTTAATAGCTGGCATTTAATAAACAGAGCGATAGACCCCTGAGTAGGACGGGAAAGGCTAAGCTTTGGTGCCATCGTTTGTCTAGTATACTTAGCTAGTGTGAAAGGAAATATGGCTTCGGGCAATGTCACTTCAAAAGAAAATCCTATTCTATTGGCTTAGGAGAACTGGGATATATTGATTCTGGAGAACCAGAATTGCTTCTTTCTGTGCCTGCACCTATTATGTAGATGATGGACTATAAAAAAAAGGTATTATACTGACCATGGCATAAAACACAGAAGAATGTCCGGCGATAGCATAGGTGCTCTTGCTCCCCTCAGTAGCTCCGATTGAGTCCGTTCGAGTTTCAGCTTGGCTAGGGCGCTGGAAAAGAAGTCATTAAAGCGAGCTACCGTGTCCTTATCCGAACCACTACGTACTCCAACAAGGAAGCCATCCCCGTATCTACTAAAGAAAGATGGATTTGTTTTGCACCTGATAGCGCAAAAGATGGATGCCTTTCAGTATCAATTTCCTACTTAGGAAGTTCTCAAAGACACGCGAGCCAGCCTAGAACGGAGCACATGCTACTTCTTCGAAATCGCGAACACCTTACCTTTCTTCTTAGTCTGATCCGGACACTCAAGACCTCGGTTCTTGGCTTTGATCCAATTCCGAAGCTCGTTTGCTCACTAGCCGATGTCATTTTCAATTGACTTAGTTAGAAAAGTATGGAGATTATAAGTAGCAAAAAGTTTCTTGACCTTCCCCCTTTTGGTGGTATCGTATATTATATAAGAGAGAGGTTTCTTTTAGGTATGAAAGATGATCTTAACTAGAAATTTCATAAGAGAAGAAAGAGAGGTAAAAAGTGGCTCATTAGTCAAGGCCACGATGTCAAATAGTTAAGTTAGTAAAGGTGTCAAAAAGTGTAAACTAAGTGTCACACCTTAGGTGTCACACTTTAGTGATTAGTTAAGTTAGTCACTCAACTCAATCTCATAAATAGGAATAGGCTGGCCCTATGCCCCCTAACTTGTTGATAATAGCCCTTAGATCAACTTGTTTGAATCCAACGGTTTAGATTCACTCTGGAGAGATCTCACCCTAACTTGTAATCTTTAAACTAGGGCATGAGCTCTTTCATTATTATTTCAAGTAAGAAGGGCGGCTCCTATCTTGGCTGTGTGCTCTTTCTCCTTTGGTTTTTAGCAGCCTCTTTCTCTTGCATATTTATGATCGTAGGCACTTTTGGTACTTGCATCTACGTGGCTGATTTCTCCTTCCAGCAAAGGCTCTGGTTTTGATCTTCCAGCATTTCACACTCCCTCGTGGAAAAAGGGAGAATCTCAACAGGGGCTCTCTAGGAACGTGTTTCCAGCAAGGAGTACTGTCAACCCCCTCCCCTCGATTTCTTCCTTGGCGGCTGGTTTTTGTTTGGAAAACGATTTTGCAGATATATATATATATATATATATATATGACGAGAGATCAGGTCCAGACCTGAAATTTTAGATGCAGGTTGGTGAGGTCCCCCTACACTTGACCCACCACAGAAGTAACAGAGTCAACAACCTCTTGTTGCACAGTTACATGCAGCTTTTCCATTTTGAGTTCACCTACGAGATTCAATTCTGGTACTAACTGGTTTGGAGGATTGCTGCAAGCTATACCCATTCTAAACAAGCATTTCAAGGCGCTTCTTATGCACCCTAGCCAACGGGTTCAAAACCCTAGGTGAAAGCTCCAGGCAAGAGGGCGGCTACACCAGAGGCGGCCGGAATTTCCAGCAAGCGTACTTTTCGTTGAGAAGGGTCTATTCCATCTCATACGCCTCTCCCAAAAGCCTAGGGCTACTTCTGACTTTGTATCTGATTGGACAGCATACCGGAGGTCTATTTTGAAGGTGATGTTCTCTGCAATATAGTGCTTTTTCTGGACGTGGTTCTTCATATACTCTATGAACTAAGTGGATTCGGTCGTATGAGTGTGTTTTGCATGTGCAGCTAGGGTTTCTTTTTTGGCTTACTCTTTCACTCGCAGCCACCACTTACACCCATTTCCTTCACCTCCTTTCCTGGCTGGTCCATTTATTCTTTTTTTTTGGTCTATGAGCGGGTTCTAAGCCTGGTTTACAACCGACCTAGCCGGCTTCACTCCGCACTCCTACCCAAAACCTTTCCCGCTGTTTTACTCTAAGCAGATGGCCCCAAAGAAGTCCAACACCCTGCCTACAGATAACCTGTCACCTTCACAAACACCAGGTGGACAGGCTCCTTCCTCCTCTACTGCTGCTCCCCATGTGCATACTGATCCATATGATGATTCTATTCGCACCATGGGCGACACTACTGCTCTTATGGCTGAGTTGCTTCGCCAAAATCAGCAACAACAGGCCCAGAATCCGCAGTTCATGAGTGTGATTGATGTTGTTACAGCAGATGACTGCCATGATGGACAAGCTGAATACTCAACCACGTCACCTCTACTCTAATCTCGTGCGCGGTTTCCCCGGTGGCCTACCTCCACCTCCCCCACCCTCAACCTCTGCTGGTCCTTCTTATCCATCCCCGAATCCTGATACAAGAGTACCCAGTTTTTGATGGAAGGATGGACCCTTCTGTAGTGGTGGAGCGTTGGAGTCTGACGCTGCTAGCCATGGTCTGTGTTCGAGCGTGTGAGCGTCGCTCAGGTCTATATGGGAGAGACTGTTATTGATTGGTTTGAGGCCACTTATGGACGAGGAGGCCTTACAGAAGATACTTTACCCTTCCAGACTTGGGAGGATTGCAGGCCTTACAAAAGAAGTTTGACCCTTTGGGATGGGACATCAGGAGGCCTTGCTTAAGCAATGGCTGTTTTTGAGGCAACAATATCTACAGTCCGTTCAGCAATATACGGATGAGTTCATTAGACTTCAAATTGAGGATTCAAGACAAGGCAAGTTTCTTACTTGGTGAAGTAAGTACGTTGGTTTTCTCTTCCATGCTATCCAGCAGAAGATGGAGCTTGTTGATTACTCTTCACTTCAGCGTGCTATACAGCTGGCCATTGCTATTGAGAAATCTAAGAAGGGTCCACCAGTCCTCCTCCCAGTCTTCTAAATCCCAGAACAATTCCAAGAATCATAAATCAAGCACTTTTGAATCTCCCTCCCAGCCCCTCTTCTCATAAAACCCAACAGTCCACTGGTAGTTCACCTGGCACCACTCAGAAATATAAAAAGTGGTGTCCCTATCATAAGTCCACTTCCCATTCAGATGCTTAGTGTTCGAGGCATAAGAAGAAGCAGTATCAGACGAAGACACTCCTCACTGATGCTCAGGATGCAGCTTCTTCCACTTCCACTGCTGATCCATCTTCTTCTTCTTCCACCATCTCCCCCTTTTCTTTCCCTAGCGAGTGAAGAACGAGTCGATTTCGAATTTTAGAAATAAACGGGCTTCTTCTGGGCATCGAATCATATAGCTTTTGAATGCCTTCCTTATAGTCTAGTCTAAAAGCTTATTCCATTTTGAAAGCTTGCATTTCAAATAAAACCTGCTAAAATCTATGCCCTTTCCTCATGGTAGGTATCTTCGCCAGGTCTAAGTTGGCCGGTTCTGGGGCGAATGAGAATTTCGATCGAGGTGCATGCGATCCTCCTCGATCCCAGGAGGGCATTTGATTCTACGCTCGCTGGGACAGGGAGGTCAAGGGTGGACTCAATATCCTAGTGCCGTTCAAAGGAGTGGTGATTCGCTACACTCGACGATAAAGGAAAGGTGCCGAAGAATTGGGGGGAAGGGCAGCCGAGACGCCGCCGCTCCCAAAGTGAGTTGCCTTTGGTTCGAGGTCTCTAGGCCCCAGGTGCTATTGGTTGTAGCTTGATTGTAGCATTGACCTGTAAAAACAAACGTGATATCCCCTAGGGTAGGGGTAGTTGAATTGCTCCGAATGAGCGAGTTGTAGCACTTCGACAAAGAAAGGTTTATTTGAATGCCCACTCACTGTATCGGAAAGGTCGCTCTTCTCCGTCGGAGAGAATGGCAGTTTTATCGAGCAGTAGACCTGCCTACAGGATAGGACAGGACTCTTTAGGAAGAGGGCTGCCACTGGCGATCCACTCAACAAAATTTGCAAGCAGCCCCGGGAGGAAAAGATTTTGAGCACTCGGGCAGGCTTTCTCAGCTCAGAAAGATTGTTGGGCTATCTTTTCGGGAAGGATTCTTCTTAACTTAATACGTATATAATAATATACATTATAGACTCGGCCGGTTGACTCGATATATAAATAAAATTATATATATATATAATTTTTATTTATATATATTTATTTATTGATTTTGATTTATATAGGAGGGTTAACTAGACCAACTAGAATAAACGCACCAAAAGATCGCTCATGGCGGGGATGATTCACATCCAAACTAGCTGGAATGACGATATTTCTTCCCCAGCGCTTAAATGCAGTCGGAACGGCCGGGCACAGCTACGCATGGAAGACGGGAAACTTTACTGAACAAAGTCAAGTGGTTGTTTTCCTACAGGGGTTTGAAATGCACCCCTAAAGGAATAGTAAGGCGTGGGGAATATGGTATTCACCCCGACTGTTTAAGGGTTAAGGGAAGAGACGACTGTCTTGATGATATAATCTCTTCCATCTCTTCTGTGAGGGCGAACCCTCTTCGTGCTTATCTTCCCGGGAAGTGAAGTGGCTTCTTCTCCTTTTTCATCAGGACTGAGTGAGTGGTCCTCTTCAAGCTGTAACCACCACTTGTCCTCAAGATCGATTTCCATCTCTTCCTGTTCTTGGGCAGAAGTTCCTGGATTCCCGTCTCCTTGCAGGGATGCGGCCTTGGTGAATGATTGGTCCAACGGCGGCGGAGGCGGTCTTGGAACATATAGATCTGCCCAGTTGATCTTCGGCTTGGGTTGAGAAAATTCTTTTTTACTCTTGGGGGCGTAGCCCAAGCCCCATCTTCTAAAATATTCTATCATAGTTGTTGTCACCGATGGCTCTTTCATCAGGTCGGCAGAGGAGCATTGCATGCTTGCTTGCGGGACCGTTGTCGATCCAGCCAGATCCTCCATCCTTTTTTCTTCTTCGTCATACAACGACATGAGGGAAAAAACTTCGTCCAGTGCGAAGGCTTCTTCTTCGAGGTTTGTAACCGCCCTGATTTTTATTTTAGCGGATTACCTTCTTTTGACCCTGGCTGCAATTCCATTTTTCGGGTTCTTGGATTGGTATCCCCGCTTCTTTTTCCTTGACGAATGATTGTTTCATTTCAGAGGTGGCGTGAGAAAGACTCGATATCGATAGCGTATGGATCCGATCGTGCCTACCTACTGACGATAAGGAGGGAACGAAATAGGACTGAGGAGTGGAGCTAGCGGACCTGCCGTAGGGTAGGGGCGAAACGGGCTCCGCGCTCATCCTCCGATCGAACAATTTATAGTTACAAATCAATCAAAAGCACTTTCTTTTTTTGAGACTAGTGACAGTCATTATCCGTATAGATAGCGACCCAATTCCCATGTTGGATCTCGGTCTAAGGTCAATACTTTAAACTAACTCCTGGTCGTTTGGAGCAAAGGATAGGGATCCGTTTTGTGCAACGGAACTGTACGGAGCAGATTGAAAGGCACAACCTAAGGATCAAGACCACTATTCATTTCCCAGTCCCATTTCTGGGCTTTGGTTATATATCGACCGAATGAAAGTGAGTGAACGGGCGGGGAATTTGAAATAAAGGAAAGAAATCCAATTTTTCCTTTTTTTTTCTTTCCTCCTTCCGGTTCCATCCCGGCACGAGATCCTTCGTGTTCCACTCCAAACGGAGTGAAGCCTCGAGCAGCTCGCGCAGGAAGGACGAGGTCGAAGGAGGCCATCCAGAAGCGCCTGCGGTAGCACGGGAAGCGAGCTGCTCGTGAGAAACGGGAGTCCCACTGATCAATCAGTAGCGTCTAACCAGTAATGGTCTTCGGGTGCAGTCTCACACTGGGGACGCTCACCCGGTAAGACGAACGAAGCTGTCGTGGACCAGCCGTGGTCATTCTTCTTAATTCAAACGGGGGCACCAGCTGGTCCTTGTGTGACTTCCTGCCAGTCTTTAATGGCACTATAAGAAAAGCAAATTCAATACAATAGGAGGAATGTCATCCGAAAAGGACAGGAACAAACAGGACAAGGACAGGACGGTGACCTCAAGGTCACTGTGACAGAGACGAATCAATAGAAAATGCTACCGATTCATTCCTCGAAGACAGCCGCTGCTGCTCTAAATAGACAACATCTACATAGACAGAGATGCAGGATGAATCTAGATTAACAGCTTTGCTATCTCAATCCCATAATGAAATCTCGTAGCGGAACGTTTCCTCCCCTGACCCCCTCGGGGAGCCGAGCCAGACTCTCATCAAATACTAAGAGAAAACGGAAGGGTTGGTTTGATTATGGAAAGCGCTTCTGTAACTAACTAACATAGATCTCCCCGCCCCCACGGGATTCTTCTTCTCTTTCTATAGACGACTCCTTTGAGAATGAATCGTTTGCTTTCCCAGGGAAAGGAAAGACTTGACTTACACAGTAGATCATCCTAATCGTTTTTCGTTTTCAATAGATGAAATAGAAAAGAGATCGTTCGCCTTCCCGGGAAGTCTCGCTTGACTTGACTTAGACAGTCTCATTTTTTCCCGGCCGAAGCTGCCACTATTGCTTTAGCAGGAACTGCTGTTGGTAAAGGTAAAGGCCAAGTCCCTAGTCCCTCGATCCATTTCGCATGAATCGTTCGCCTTATGAAGAAAGAAATAAGGGTCGAACTTGACGGATTCCTTCGGGGCCAGCCCTGCCTGATGCCTCATAAGAATTCATTCATTATCAAAAGGAATCGGGGCCTCCCCTCGATAACTGATCGACTCAGGCAAGCTGAGTCCCTCCTTAAGATCGAGGGACTCACTTCAAGGCAGTACTGTTCCTCTTTTTCTCCTAATATCGTTCGCTCTGCTCACTTGCTTCTCATAAGGAGCCGAGAGTGGCGCCGGAAAAGCCCACTCTTACCGTTGTAAGGATTCTTATGAGAAACTCGTTGGTTTGGCTATAAATATTCAATCATAAGAAATCGTTCGCCTGTAGATAAGGAGGGTCTCACTTGCCCTTACAGACGGATTCTTTCTCCTAGGGATAGACCGACCGAAGGGCTCACCCCCACCGAGTGGGCTGGGCCATTCAAGCATAAGGAACTGGATACGGCGATAGCCCCCAATCTGCAAATATGCTTTCAGAAAAGCAGAAAGATTAGAAAGGAATTCATGCACTTTCTCTCATAAATCGAAGAGACCAGATCTATCTATTCCGAATTCGGAAGTTCTTCCATTACTGAGGAAGACTGAATCGGGGATATCTAACTGATCGACTCAGTTCGTCACTCCTTTGGACGGAGTGAGTCACGGCATGGCAGATGGAAACTTTCTTTTCTAATTAGAGAGATTTCACCGAACGCTAAGGCACTAAGGCGCAAAGGATATCTCGTGAATCAGTCGTTAGTTATCCACTCGTAGGATACAGAAAATGGAGCAGATCGTGTCAATCTTAGAGGGGAGATGCATGGGAGAGTGGAAAAACTTCCTGAGATTCTTCAGGAAATGCAGGAAAATAAACTCCCAAAGTCTATACTACAACGAGAGTCACTTTACTTTATAGCCTATTAGTAAGCCTAAGCCCCGCTGAAGCTTTCAATTGGAGGGATTCAAATCCAAAGTTTTTACTTTCTTGCCCGTGGACAAATTCCATCGTCGTAAGGGGGGCCTTGGTCAATAATTTTCTCTTCCTTATTTTATAACCCCCTCTTGTCGTATAACCTCTTCAAGTACGAGACCGGCCCGCTCTGATTCTCCCGATCTCTCTTTTCTGGGTAACTCCCTCCGCAAAGATGTACTATTTCCCTCGAGTTTCTTCGGAAGTCAAAGTCCGCGGTCAGTCGGATCTGGCTTTCCTGGCCAAGTATGAAAAGATTCAATCTTTCCCCGGTCTTCCCAATCCTGCCAACAAACAAAGCCGACGGGTGGTTCTATATTTCCAAGGACTGGTTTCTGGGCCTTACCCAAGACCCTATTCATATGTTCCCAAGCGTGCTGTGCTTCCGTTTCGTGGTCTTGCAGCTCCCGCCGCTTGCTCATTCGCGCCATTTGTGAATTTTCCATTTTCCAAAAGGGGATCCCGTTTTCTTGAGAGAATGGCTCAGAATCCATATAGAGAGAAAGGCGCCTCTTAGAGAGGAAGCTTCCCAAAGTATGCTTCAGCTTCAAAAGAAAACCAATCCCAGGATAGATATCCAATCGAGGTCGTCGGCTTCCTCTCTTTTCCGTGTTCGGGCTGAAAGTCTTTCCTTGTCCAAGGGATCATTCGACTTATACCTTTAATCGATTTCAAGTCCTAAGTGCGATTGCTCTTTGTGTGAGGGTTCTGCCGCTTCTCTTCTCTCTTTCCCTGTTGCCCAAGGCTTGCTGTCTTCACTATCCTGAGTAGCTCCTTCTCCCCATAGGACAGGCGCTTTTAAGCCCTGATATATCAACCAATACAAGCAAACTGGGAAATCAATAGCACGCACCCGCCGGCAAGGGATTAAAGGCAGATCACAAGGATCCTCCACTTTCGCAGGAGAGAGTCTCGACTTGCTAGAAGCAGCAAACCAGGCGAGAAAGTGAAAATGCGTCTTAGTCAAAGCCCACTCTAAACCTGTAATAGTTTTGAGACTTGGGCGGGAACGTCTTGACTTGAAAGATCCGCAGCCAGGGGAATAGGGTCCCAGAAATCGATGCCAGGAATCGACTTTCTCGTGCAGGAGAAGGCACCTAAAAATCATAATAGATCCTGAATCAGGACCTCAAAACTCAAGATTTGGATAAACGAGAATAGAAGGATAATTTCTTTGAATCAAGGGTCCGGAACCCAGCTAGTTAAGCCAATCAGGAAGGACCCACAATCACACCAGGCTCATCTTACTTTCGAAGCCAACTAGAAATAAGTAGGACCTTTTTACAGGGTTTCTAAACTAGTTCCAATTAAAAGAGGGGGGAATCACTCAATCGCAGCTGGAGCTGGAGCAGAACCTGCTCTTTAAGCAAGGGAAGGCGGGAGCTAGTCTCAAAAGCAGGAGTTGTCGCCCTTTTTCAAGAGAATAGGCACGTCTGTTATCCGCTGTTGCTAGTGAAGGAAGCGGGACTACTTCGGGGCAGGAAAGCCAGAATCATACTTTGGAAGCCGGGGTCGAAGCTGTATCTCTCGAAGACTAGTAGAAGAATTACTTGACTGAACTGGAAGCTCACGAAAGGGAATCTTACTTGAACAGGAAGTGATAAATAGCTCTACCGGGAAGGTCAATCTGTTGAATGTTGCTCTTTAAGGAAGGGCAGGAGCTGCGCAGGAAAGCAAGCCAAAGCAACCAGAAGCCAGCTTAACCGGAAAAGCAGTAACATTCACCAGAACCAGAACTTAAAGCGAAGTAAGGTTTCTCTATTGCCTTTTTTAAACCCGTCGGGGAATCGGCCTCTTATAGTACTTCCTTAACTGAACTGGAAGCGGACCAGGTTTCCTTAATTGTAGCATCAAGAATGTTCATGTTTCTAAGGCCAATCAATCAAGCAGAACACCCGTAAGCAAGCCAAGGAAAGACGGGACTCGGGACAGACAGGTCAAGCAATCAAGCCAGTTTACGAAGGTCAATCTGTAACAGCCAGGAAAGCCGGAATCTTAGTGTTTAAGGGGACAAAGCAGCGATTCTTCCCCGTACCTGCACCTGCACCCGCACTGTAAGCGAGGGTAGGACTCTTCTAGATCTTTTAGGAAGGCTAGTGAAGGCAATCAAGTCAGTTATCCACTGTAGCTCGTGAAGGCAATCAATCTGTTGAATGTTGAAGCTCAGAGCAAGCCAACCAAGCCAGTTTAGGAAGCGAAGGGGTTTACGAAGGTCAGGCAAATCTAGGGAATGTTGCTCGGGAAGTCAAGCAAGAATCTGCACCTTCACCTCAAGCTTTGAATGTTTGTCCAGAATCTTTGACTTTGGAAGCTGACCTGGTTGGAATGAATCCGGAACTTAACCTCAAGCTAGCCAAGGAAACCAAGGAAAGACAGGTGAGTCAGCTGGAGCTGCACCTGAAGCTAGTTAAGGCAATCAAGCATCTGTGACTTGTGAAGCCGGAACTTAACTCTGAGCTAGGGATGAATCCGGAACTGAAAGCGAGGACTTCAAGGCAAGCAAGAACCGAAAGCGAGGGGCTAAGGTCAATCTTGAACAGGTTGAGAAAAGCAATGATTCCCCTACTACTGGAGCTCTCTCAAGCCAGGCAAACTAGTGACCTCAAACAAGCCAAAAGCAAGCAGAAAGAAGGAAACAACCAAGCCAAACAGACCTGGGAGGTCTTTAAGGTAAATCCAGAAAGACGAGTTTATGAAGGGAATTCCAAAAGATTCCTCACCTACTGCTGATCATGAACTGGAAGCTCACGAAGGAAAGGACCAGGTTTCTAGAATTCATTAAGTTGCATCCATAAAGTAAGTTTCATGTTGCAGTTCTCTAAGCACTCTTAGCTCTTCTCTTTAAGGCAATCGAGCCAAGTCAAGCTGGGAGCTGGCAAGGCAAGCAAGAATAGTACTCGAACAAGAAAGGCAATCTGTAACATGTAGCTCCTCGCCTACTGGAGCAGCTGATCATGCCTCCTATCTCGAGTTAGGGAAGACAACCATCACCGGGCTGGAAAGCTAGCATCTAACTTGAACATGCAGGGGACTTAAAGAAGAGACCCCGGGTTTATAGAATTGTTGCATCAATCAAGTATGTTTACGAGGCTAGTGAAGGCACTCAAGAATCAGACTTGTGAGTTTAATGAATTCATTCTGTTGCATCCAGAAAGTCAGGTTATGAAGCTCTTTAAGCAAGCCAACCCAACTCGAAAGACAGTTTGAACGGTTCCGGAGAGGGGCGTGGTTCTGAAACTCAAGCAAAGGTAAATCCAGAAAGCCAGTTAAGGAATGAAATAGCTCGACTCGAATGAGTAGAGGAATGGGAAGAGGTATTCGGACAGATAACGAAGATTTAGGCGGGCCTGGAGGGCAGGGGAGAAAGCTTATTGGGTTCTCCAGAACCTCGTAGCCTATAATAGATCTTCCTGGGGTTGGTGACCCCTTTTATTGAAGTCGGGCAAGGGGGTTGTTTCAGGAGATAAGCTACCTTTGGACTTCTTAAACCTTTACCCTTTTCGACGTCGATGTGAGCACTCGCTCCTTGACCTTTTGGACTTCTTAAACTGACTAGCAAATGTAGGGCTTCCCAGGGGTCTAGGAAGGGAAGCTGGAACCCACTTAATAAGACTAATAGATAGGCACACCGGAAGGGAGGGCCTTGTCCTGAGTTCCTATGTCTCTCTTTCTTAGGGAATCCAGATTAAGTAACCAACCCAGGAGATGCAATACTTCCTGCTCTAGGAGAAGGGGATAGGAGAGGGAAGGGCCCACGAGAAGAAAGAAGAAAGGGGGACCTTAGCTTGAAGGACTTTAAGCCCATCGTCAGCTATAGAACCAAGAGGGGCACTGTCCTCACTTTATAATTTATGCCTGGCCGCAGGAAGAGTCTATCGATCCATAACTCCTGTAGGCGAGGGGCAAACTCAGCCGAGTCCTTCTATTTAGTTTAGCTTGGGCAATCAATGCTGGACTTCTTAGTTTAGTGTGGGGTCAGCTTGACTCACGATTGAAAACGCTCCGAGTCGACCGTAGAATGAGATCGGAACTCTCATCCTTTTGAAAAAAGGGGATTTGGCTGAAATCGATTTTCCACTAGGGCCACAGCACTTTTGTTTTGGTTCGACCGATTACCCTCAGGCCCTCAAACCTCCTTCTTATTATATTATAGCATTTCCCTTGTGCTCGGTTTGACCCTTGTTTCTTTCATCTGAAGCCCCGTCTGCTGCTCTAATCTCAAACGGCAGAACTCATTGCCTTATAAGAGAGATGACCCCCAATCTCCTGTTTAGGCGCTTGCCTTTGGGTTCATGTGGAATGACTACAGCCTTTACTCTTTGACACGTGGATGCATGGATTGAGTCCCAAAGCACGAACTCTGTTCATAACTTTATCCATCTAAGGACGAGAAGCTACTCACTCAGAGGAAGGAATCTGGGGACAAAACGAAAGGCAAGCTATAACCCTAGAGAAGAAGAAAGACGAGAAGACAGAAGAGAGGGCTTGTGCAGCTAGCGTAGGCAGCTCGGGATATCCGGGGTTACGGTTACCGCAATGTCGGGATAATAACAGGGGCATTGACATGACCTTAGGAAGGGATTCACGATCTTTACCAATCCAGGAACGGGAAAGTAAAATCACCCTTATCCAACTACCAGCGAGGGCACTCCACCTTCTTTATTGAACTCGAACGCGGGACAATCCAGAATCGCTTCGGGTGGGGGAAACATATCTACACTGACAGGAAAGGGAAGACCGAGCAGACTAGGGGCTAACGTCTCGATGAAACGGAAAGCGAAAAAGCAATGAAAATGCAACCTCAGAGTTCGGGGCAGACCCAGTTTCAGTGGTTTCGGGATGACCTTCGTGTGGAATATAGGGAGTGCGCAGAAGCTAGTCAAGTGGAATGAATTCCTCAAACTGTCTGATCAATCGTCAGATAAAAAATTCTTTATTCTAAGACCGAAGCTTGAAGTCCCCTATTCAGTTCTGTCTTTCTTTCGCTTTTCAGCCACTTCTGCTGCTCTCAAACAAAAGAACTACTTGCATCTGGGGTGAACTGCTGGAACCAAACACAGGTTGAGGCACTTTCTTCGCCTGCCCTTTATCTTTATATTCAAATTAGAAGTTGCAAAGAGAAAGTTCTTCCTCGGCTTCACAGGCTCAGCCATTCAATTCCCAGAATCAAACGAGACCAGATCTCAAAACAAATCGACTCAAAAGGCTGCATTTGGCGACGACTCTTCCACCCTTTGGACGCCAACTCCACCTTTCGGCGACTCCTACCCCTTTTTGCTACGTGGGGGCAACTCCGCGCACGAGAGAGAGCTTTTTCAGAATCATTTGTTCAATCAGCTCGGTTGAATC
>CM037589.1:151372167-151374667 GCA_021018995.1 Chloranthus sessilifolius
AAGGAATGAGAGATGAGAAGGTGGGTTGCGTATATAAGCCCCATTTGACGGTCTTTCTTTGGTCGAGTAGTCAACTACCTCTTTGCCCAAGGATTGCGAATATGCTTGACTGAGATTCCAAGCAAGCTACCTGGGCCTAAAAGACTGCTTCTTGAGCACATGAATATTCAATTGCTCCCGAGCCTTCGAGAAAGTAGAAAGCCCATCCTCTTTCAATGCCATCTGACCCATCTATTTACTTAGCTGACAATCGTATAGAGCGTGATACCTGCCCTCTAAAATGGGATTTAGGAAGCAGACTCCTCGCCCTATAATAAAAGAGATCTGGTGCAGAACCTGCCCTCTCCTCTTATTCCCAGGGGGTCAACACCTTAAAAATCCGACGGCACACTGAAACAACTCAAGCGAAAGAAGCCCGCATACCCACTCTTATCTTTCTCAACTCAATAGTATAGATGCATCAGTCGACTCTGTGGATTCTGTTTATTCCGAATATCGATCCTTTCGTCAAATCATGTCTACACGGGAATCAAGCTTTTCAAAGCACCCGCAGATTGAACAACTGAATATCCGGAGCTTTTCAAGATCCAGATGTTATATCGGATTTTTCTCTGGGTTCCAAACCTCCAGTGTATACTTTTTTTCGCTTCTAGCTCCTTCCTTCCGGCGGTCATCACCTCCGGATTGGACGCAAACAAGCGCACCAGCTATATATAATAATTCCCCCTAAATGATCATAGGCCGGTCAGTTCAAAGCTCTAAGAGGGATAAAAACCTCCATATCTTACTTAGCTTTACTCTTTGAGTTGGTAGCCAAAGAGAGATTCTAAATAAGAAAGGGAGGGGGAGGAATTCAAGACTCCGATCTTCCTTGGGATTCATCACTGGCTAGGGGTTTCGAATCAAAGCATGGGCATTTGCAACTAAGAGGGAGCAGTAGATCGTCGATTGAAGAGCCAGGTCAGTCAACTTCTATTGGGACTTCTATTGATTATTGATTCGCATCCTTGTCAAGACTCTAATATGTGGTTTCAGAGCGAGCTACCAATATGGCTTTGGTACGGGTAGCAGCAAACTTGGCGGAAGGGGCCCCTATGGAGACGCAGGAGATGCAGGAGCCGCCAGCCGGGTCGACCAATGAATGATAGGCCGGAGGGAGGGGCTCATTCGACTAATCCGTGATCCCTGGGCCTACCTAACACAGATGTCCCTGAAATAGGGGATTGGTTGATCGGAAAGCTCAGGCAGGAGTAGGACATTCCAAGCAATTTTCTCTGATCCGCTAGCAGGTGGTCCTCTCAAAGAAAATTTCTTCATCGACAGGTAGGGTGAATTCTAAGGTTCCTTATTCCGGTTGTAAAGCGGAAGAAGCCCTACTCCCAGCCCCACCAGCAGCCCGCGTTTCCGACCCAGTCAAGCTTTAAACAAGAATCTGTGTTCACTATCTATGGAGTGGAGTGACTATCCTTAATCTCCTCTTCCCTATCTCCCCCTTTTTTGCCTAATTTTCTTTTCCTTTCTCGCCGGCAGGAGAATCCATTTCTTGTATGGTTTATTATGAAGGGTCTGTAGTTCAAGGGCACTCTTCCTAATCCGATAATGAGATGGGATAAGACCCAGACGTAGAGTCCCGTCGGCCGGGAAGGGATTTTTTCTATGGATTTTTGACCCTTCTGGCCTTACCTATTTATTAGTAGTTCAGTCTCTTTTCCCCGAGGGAAAGCCCTTTCAAGATGGAGTAGTTCATCTGTGTCTTGAAAGCCCGCCCTAAAGATAGGAGTTCCTATCTCTACTCCCTATCCAACCCGAAGACTCTTATTCGTGGTGGAGTGCTTCGAGTAGGATCCGATCCCATCCCAGCAGTCAAACTCCTTCCTGACCCGGCTCACCTGCCTCTGAAGCTGGAATGCCTTTCTAGAGGAGGCTACCCGAGGAATCGAAAAGTTGGAAGTGGGATGTGGAATGTGATTGGTGATGGATGGTGGTTATGAAATCGGTTCGGGATCATCTCGCATCTAGATCTGTATCTGCACCTAGCTCTGCTGTTGAGGCGGGAGGGAACAAGAGATGGGGTTTGTTTCATTGAGAAATCAATGCCTCTCTATGACCGAGACTCGTTTTAGGCGGCGTCTTGAACTCCGGGACCGAAATCGAATCCTCGGCTGGGCAACTACTAATCCTTCTTCTCTTCCTTCTCGCCCTTATTCCATAAAAGTTTTTTTTGCCTTCGGCTATTACCGGCTGGCAACGCTTGGCCCTTATTTGTTTGAAAGCAACCAAGGGTGGCGTTCAATAAAATCTTTTATGCCAGCCCAAACTACTATCTATCTTTGGAAAGGAAGGAATGCCGGGAACAACTCTTTCCTTTCCACTGGTTCTTGAAAGCTATCAATCCCCGCTTCTCCCATATTCATTATCCCTCTCGCATCGGTTCTGCATCAGATGATGAGCCCATGCGAAAACTTTCTCTTTTATTGGCGCCCGGGCTATTAGATTGAGT
>CM037589.1:151379667-151387167 GCA_021018995.1 Chloranthus sessilifolius
CACAATCGGTCCATGAGAGCGAACTAACAACACGAGGTGGTTCACCTGCTCGTTAGAGGGGGTTCAGCTACTGACCGATAGGTCAGGGGTTTAGCTACTGGCTTGTTTAAGCCAGGGGAGAAGCGAAGAGAGCTTGTTAGAGTCCACAAGGTACAGTTACGACTGGGAGATAGCAAGACTCACTGAAGAGTTGAAACTAAGGATTGAAAGTAGCTAAATCGCCTGTATAACAGATCTACGAATAGCCAACGCCTCTAACAACGTATTTAAGGGGGTTAGGGCGGTTCCTTAGGCACCTTCACATCTACATCTACTTATAACAAGCACGTACACACAAGCAAGCTTGAATCCTGTTATCTTAACTGAGAATGCCGTTACTTATAGCCTTTTAACGGCAGCTACACATTGGTCGAGACTCACACGACAGTCGATACTCAGGATTTCGTTTAGCTAAGTGGCCTGTAGACTAGAATAGTAAACCTCACCCTAATTTCACATCTGCTTGAACTCCCGATCTACTTTTAAACAAAAAAACTTCTCGAGCTGGATTAGAATATTAGTTTATGAATTCCCTGGTTACTTTCTTTCCAAAGCCCCATGAGCAAGCCAAGCGACTCATGCCAAGCAGCTAACTTCGAGACAACTAAGGGCAAACTTCGAGCTAGAACTAATGGATTAGCATTAATAGTCAGTTCCCCGGGGGGATTTCTTTCCTATGCTTGCTGGCTAAACAGAGTTGCCTTCCACACGTGCACTGAAACCAGAGTCTGCTACTCGCCTTAGGAAAAACCCGGAGTCTCTTGCCTCATTCTCCTATCTTAAATAAGGCCTTTAGGTGGCATAAAAGCCTTGGAACGGCTGCCGCGCCTGATTCGACTCACCATTATTAGGCCTTCTTTGTCTTCGCATTACCCTAGTTCCTTAATCCAAATAGCCATAGGAGAAGCTGAGCTAGCTAACCTAAGTCCGTAGCTAAAGTTCTCAAACAAGAGTTCCATTCCCCTGACTCGTATTGCAGGCAAATCCCGTTACTAGTAGTTCTGGTTAGCCCACTTGCCCGAGCACACTCTCAACTTGTAGATGCGCCAATCCCGCCTTCCCCCACGAGAACAGAAAAACCAACAGACCACGAACACCAGCACGCATGAAAACAGCCCTTTTGAAAGCATACCCAAGGAGCGGGCATCCATACAATCTTAACTTATAGACATCAAATGGCCTTATTTCCGTTCGTTAACTACTTCTAACGAGCAAGTTAGTAGCCTACCTCGGCTGAATGTTGGGACAAACAGCAATAACCGTGCTTATCCTTCTAATAAAGAAACTAAACCTTACCTAAGAAACCGATTCACCCACTACTGCTACTACTAGTATAGAAGAAGATCTATTAACACGCACGGCTACCTATATAACAAGTTGCCTCTTACCTCTGTCTCACGACCGCAAATAGAACCTGTAGCTTCATGCCCTGACCTGAACTGAACTACTACTGGCTTAGCTGCCTAGCTACTAATAACTTGGCACCCGTCCTGCCAATGCCAATATAGTAGAAAGAGTATAAGTAGGATTCCACTCAGGGCACACTTGTTAGCTACAGTTCCCATCTGTCTTGTAAAGAACTAGAACTCGAACTGCCCGCAGTTACGGGACTAGCTCCCCTGGCCCAACTACAGTGACTCTTGCTCCTGAGCTTCCAAATCCTTACTTCAGGAACAAGCAACAAATACTAAGTCTTACTATTTGTTGCTTGTTCCTTCCCTTCAGACTTCCCTTGCTTTCGCCTAGCTGTCTATTGAGTCGACTACTTCGGGTAGGGAGTGAATATTCGATTTATTTCATTCACAATCCACTGCCTTGATCCACTTGGCTACATCCGCCCCTACCGACAATTCCTCATTTATCGATTTTATGCCAGCAGGTATGTCCGGTAAGAACGTCTCCAAAACTCAATCTTCATCGTCCCCTGCATCGTCTAGGACACTCCACAACCTTAAAATGATCACGGGGAGGAGTGAAGTGATAAGAGCCAAAGGATTTGGTCGAAACCAACGAGTCTCGACTTAATAAAGTAGCATCAAAGAAGCGATGCTATACACATATATACATAAAGATAACGATAACAAGACTTTAATGATCTTTTTCCTGATGAGAGGAAGACGCTATAGTATCATCTCAATCTCACATGAAAAAAACCTAAATCAAAAAGAAAGAAGAAAAATGGGCCATGTTTCCCGAGAGAGGCCGCCTTCTCTCAGGCCAGCAGTCTTCTACTTCTAGTCGACTGCTCTATGACGGGCTTCCCTGTTTCCTGGGCTCTGCTCGCTCGTCTACGCTCCGACCAAGCAAGTCATAATTGAAAAACGATGTTTCCTTTACCGAGTCGTCAAAAAGGCAATCAATCAGAATCAAGGAACATATTAAGATATCAAGATCTAGATGGATCCCTATCTTTATCTCTATCCACGGAGATACCTATCTATATGGAGAGAGATCTATGAATCGATCTAGACTATCCTCTATCCGGATAGATATGTCCCTATGAGCGACTACGCCGATCTTTTCTTATATGTTTTGGCCACGTCCGTTTCCGCTCCGAAGAGGAAGGTTTGGATCTTTCAATCTTATGTCGTGAGGGATGTGACCTATGTTAGGTCCATAAGATACCACAGCTTTTGGTGTTCTATGATTCACCTCCGAATAATGAGTAGGTAGTTCGATCCTTTTGATTCTTCTCTTCCTAGTAAACTGATGGTGCACCCGAAAGAAACCTCCTCTCGATTTTTTTGGGTGGGAGCAATAGGTCGAATTACTATATAAAGAAGAGTGGTTAACTAAAGGACTTCTTGTTCGAGTAGGAAGATTTCGGTTTTTCTCGTTCCTTCTCTTCGATAAGAATCGGGATTTGAAATGAAAAAAATTCCTCTTCATTCTGTTGTGCTCAGCGAAGGAACTGCCTAAGCATACTTTTTCGGATCCAAACTTCTTTGTTCTTTCTAAGTCTTCTTCTTGCATAGAAGAACGCAACTGTTGCAAAAACCGGGATTTTAGTAGTAGGCGGCACCCCCTCTTAGTTTTGAGTAGGCGGAACCATTCTGTTTTGGTTCTTCTCCACATTCTTACCGGGTGATCTAGGAATTTGCCTATGATTTTTTCAACTGATATGTCGATATAGAAAGATCTCCTTATTTCTTCACCGCTGGTTCTCGCGTCATTTTCTTGAAAAGATATGAGATCACCGTGGGAAACTTTCAAATGAGTAATGCTTACCATTCCTTTATTCACACAAAGCCTTCGATGACTTATCGGCTGCCTTGCTTGAGGAATAGTTTCACGAAAATGGAGACGAACCGGAATCACGTCCGATCTTGTTTCTGGATTGAGTGGAAAAGGTATATATGAAGTTCGTTCTGTTCCTCTGTGCATCTCTGTGATGGGTAAATCCCCATGAAAAAGGGGCAACTTTCGTGTAGTTTGTGATTTGATGTAACTGTGAAGATTTTTTCTCGGATAAATCTTTCTCTTAATAGAGATCTTCTTTTTCCTCAATTTTCGGAGAATGCGGCGTTGTATTATTGTAAGTTCTCTGTTCCGAACATTTCCTGGAAGTGGACGACAAGTTTTAAATCTTAATGCAGGCATATCTTGTTGAATCACTCTTTTTCGCCACATCGCGTATAACGGGAATCGAACCCCCTCTGCTGCTGGCGGGCGGATGGAGAATTTCCTACTTCGATCCATACCCGCCGGGCCGGGTGTAATGAATAGAGATCTCCTGCCAGCAGTCTTCTCTTCCTATCACTTCACTTCGTTCGAGAGATCTGATCTCTTCGGACCTCACCGGGTCGGGCGAAGGGGAAGGAAGGGGTGGGTGGTCCGGGAACAGCAACGGGAGAGGGCTCGTAGCCCCCCCCTCTCCCTCTTCCCCACGCCTATTTGTTCCCCGGGCCCCGGAGAGATGCGGAACTCTTTTTTGGAATCAAAATCAGAATGGATAGGGCCGTGATACATTCCGGAAGATTTTTCAGGTAAATAGACTCTTTTCGTCCCCTTTTCGATGCCCGCCTGAGGACCTATGTGAATGTTTTGGAACGGGGCTGTTCGCCTTTATATTATACATAAGCCCTAAAGTAGGTAGCCCCGAAAGCCTCACTCATAAGTTGCCGGGGTTGACAATGGAAAAGGCAGATGCGTGGGAACGAGGAAAAGTCGTTATTTGATAGTTTGGAACAGAGATGCGAACGGTGGAAAGGGCCCGCCTCCACTCCCCTTTCTCCTCCAACCCACTTCTAGAGAGGCCTATACCTAGCCTAGAGCTGGGGGCCTCAAAAGAGATCAAGCGGGAGTTTCTTTTTTCAGTCAGAATCACTCTACTGCCGATCTATTGATTCCATTCATTGCCAAAAACAAGGTGGCTTGCTTTCTTTCAAGCTACACTGGAAGGGAGGCGATTCGGATTCGAAATTTGATCGAACGTTTAAACGGAATGTTGACTTGACAATTCCACCTGGACGGCGATCATAAAGGTGATCTGGCCGATTTCTGGCATGGCAAAAAAAGGTGAAACGCTCCACTTTATTTGATTGGGGGATTGCCCCGGGCAATCAAATAGAAGACAGATCTCCTAAACTCTCTTTTACGCGGAGATGGAGATGCCGAGGGGATGACCGGTGGGTGGAACCGCCTACTATGGCGATACTGCCCTTGAGCCATCCCACTCGCGTTCTTATGTTCCGGCTGCCCCTCGCATCGGGCGGGAGAACCTTGCCCAGAATAAGCGGATTTACCTTCGATCTCGCCGCTATGTTCCGCCTTGAATAATTGGCTTATAAAATCTTCTATTTCATCCACCTCTTCACAAGCCCAACCCAGCAGTTCGATTCGTTCCTCCATCTCTTCGACTGGTCCCATCTGACACCCCCGGCCCTCAGCAGTAAAGTTTTAAAAAGAAAAATAGGTTTACTTAAAAGCTTCGTGGCAAGGATGTTTCTATAGGAGTATGTGGTGCAGTTGCTTGAGGATTTCTCGATCGTAGTAGATCTGTATGTGCAGAGAGAATAGTGAGTGCAATGAATCTTGCTCCCACTTTTTACGATAGAAAGGCTTAATGATTAGAGAGGGATTGGTGTTATTGGAACCCAGCAATAGTTATCTCCCCCCCGTATGGGATGAATGGGGGTGTCGCAGAGAAGGAGGTGGATGTTCCCCCTGGAACTGAGGGAGCTACGCCCAGGACTGTCTGATAAACCTAGTACTTAACCCTACAAGTCCGGTAATAGATAGTTCCGATAGCGCTAGGGTGATATGAGCCCAATTCGTTACTAATCTAATGCGGAAACTCAGGAAGAACCCGATCTAACTAATATCTGATTCCCTTCTGTTCCGCCGTACGCAATAGAAAGATTTGCCTGCCCGCTACGGTAGTTTCAACGGGTGGCGTTGAAGCGCCCAGAACGAGGAATGCCGCCTTTTCTTTCAAATTTTATTTATTACATCGGTTCAGAATTGATTACCGGACGAAGCTTTTATTCTGTTGGAGCACTTACACCCGGGCACGGGTGGGGACAGATCGAAACAAGTACATGCTCCGAGACACAGGTCCAGGCTAGACCCGGTCTGAGGCTGAGGTGGAATCCGGGTGGAATATCTCGAGGTGATATCAACGCAGTACAAACTGACTGGCCCTACAAGTACTTATGAAACCTTCTAAATCCTAAGTGTAACTCAGATCCCTACTCCGGCCTGGTATGGGAGAATAGGACAAGAGAAGAACACTGAACCAACGTAAAGGGGTATGCACGCATATCAGATCCGATGAAAATGAATGCAGTAGAGCAAGGTTGGCCAGGAGGGAGAGGAGGACTTACCGCGGTACCTGAATGCAATGAGGAATAGAGATCACTTTCGCACCCGGGATTGGAAACTATCTAAAATTGACTGAGCGTCGGCTTTACTGAAGAAGAAGCGGGGCCGAGCCAGGAATGCTTAGTGCCTGCAGCTCGGGAGCCGTGACAAGGCGAGTTTTAGATGCTTGGACTTTACCTATTGATCCCCATAAAGCATCTTCGGCCGGTAAGTGCTCATTCCTTCTCAGTCGCGGGAAGAATCAATTGCATGCATAGGTGGGATCGAATCTGTATCCAACCAATCAAAAGATTTGGGTTTCGTATTTCCAACCGAACCCTTGACCTAACCCTCGGGGGATCGAGAGAGTTGTTTCTATGTCGTCAAGCACCTCGACCGGAACCCTACCAAGTCCAATCTTGGACGGCGCCCTTTCGCTCCCTCCCCCTGAGTCGAATCCTCCCCCCCCTGGCAGTTTTCCCCTCTTTCTATCCCTCGTAGTTATTTGTTCCCCGCTGGTCCGAATAGGAAGGTAGGGATTAGCCAGAGTCGGGCTAAAACCTACTGGAGGTGCTTCCATGGATTTCGCTACATCCCCGAATCGCATTCTCTATCCCCCTAACTAAAGAGACTAGGAAATTAATGCTCACATTCTTTTATTGCAATAGCTTTGACGGACTTAGAAACACTTAACCTATAATGGGGGGGCGCAGGGAATGAAATTATTCCATCACGTTTAGGAATGGCAGATGCTACGATGCTCTTTCCCCGACCGACGCCACAACTAACTGTGTTCTAGGTTCCGCATTCACAGCCCATTCGCGCCAGTAACGAGGTCCTAAATAGTCACGTCTAAGGGATATCGAAGATCCTGAATTGGTTTACACATGTGACTCATTGTTCCCTACCAGACGCCGAGCAGAAGGAACATTTCATTTAATATAACTTGTGAGCTATTACCACTATCTGATAAGAAAATGGTGACTCCTCATAGTCTTTTTCAACATTGCTACCAATCTATTGCTAGCACAGGTATCAATAGCCTTAACTACCCGTTCATGCCATGTTTGGAGTATCTACGCACGAATCATAAGTTCTTTGGTTCGTAACGATCACAATTCACCATCCACAATCTAGTACTTCATTAATGCCGTGATAACTATAATGTACGATAAGATTCCCAGATCAGAAATTCTTTGATTGGGTCCACAAGCCAAATCGAACGGTTACTTTCAACCCGGGGTTACATTCCATGAAGAAGTTATATGATAGAGATAATGGCAAGCTTTAAGGAGTGGGCTCTATCCATCTATTCACTTTTGATTCCCGCTCACTCATCGATGTAATAGAGACAAAGAAAATTTTCACACATCTTTTTATGGTAACTCACCGCTTCATCCGTGTACAAACCATTAAGCCGACCATGGTAATTTGTCCCTTCAATCGATTTCTCAATGCCATGCACCTACCTACTATTGCTCCCACCGGGTTTGGGCGAGAAGAGTAATAGCAGCATTCCAGCCAGCATACCTTTTTCCGAGCCAAGAATTTTGACATCCCTGATAAGCCAGCCATTCATAGGTTTTTCCTCGTTTTGGGATAGCCAATTCAAAGCCGAAGATCGGTAATCAATGCCAGGTGAAGCTGGAACCGGAAGGG
>CM037589.1:151392167-151399318 GCA_021018995.1 Chloranthus sessilifolius
GGTGGGTATAGAAGCTGCTGATGATGAAGAAAAACTCTCAATCCTGGTTCGAGGCTATGCTGCTTCTAAGCTCTCCTCACTTTCACGGCAAGAAGGCCATAGCAGCGGGCTGCAGGATCTTTAAAGTAGGTTCGACCGCATGCTACAGAGGAACGACAGACGGATCAGAGAAACGGATAAGCAGAGGGGCCCTTCAATCTATAGATTGAATAGCACTACTAACAAAGAAGCCGCTGGGAACCATTAATATGAAAGAAAAAAGATTGAGATCTGATTCACCTAGAAAAAGAAAGGTCGATGCAATTGAGAAAATCCAAAGCAGACAATGAATCCAGAGGAAAGGATTGGTCAAAGATCTCCGAAACACTTGTTCAGTGATTCGGCTCCAGATGGAATCTTCGCATATTTCTCTTAACTTAATAAGTCAGTGGTTCGGATGGAAATTCTACTGAAACCGCTTCCAAAGACTCAGCGATAGGGTAGGGCGTAGTGACTACTCAGATGAAAGCTTCGGAGGAAGCATGGTGTTAAACGAGGTTAGAAGCGGGTTCTTTGCTTCATATTCATTCAGTCATCGCCCATTTCTTATTCTTTATGGTTGAGTTTGTTCCACCTTCTTAGAATGTGGAGGCACTCCTGGGTATCCCAATTAGAAGAGATGTTTATTCACTTTTAGCTTGTAAAGCCGGCTTCTTTCATAGCTGGATCCTAGGTTGCAACAGAAAGACTTTCTTCTGTAATAGGAGGAGACCACCCCTTTTTCCATTTGCAGATCAAAAAGAAGATGCTCGGGGTTCGATAGCATTACCATTTATACAGACCCTCAAAAGAGAGTATAGAAGGGGGATCCTCCTTACGAAGAAAAAGAAAATGAGACATTGATTCCAGCCAGGAATGAACTGTCAATCCAAGCTAGCTCAGGTCGTAATAGCCAGTTCAGCCAGTTCGGTACGAGATATTCAGGTGTGAGCGCTGCGCTAAGGTAGCTTGCTTGCGATCAACCAAATCGAGAGAGAAGTAGGTAGTTGACCAGGGGAATAGTCCCCTTAGATTCGACCGGTGGGTGAGGGAAAGATGAAAGAAATTGAGACGCATATGGGAGAGGTAGCTCTTCCTTTTACCAAGCATATTTAAGCTGATGATACACCATAAGAAGAGGGGTAGTGAACTACTCATGGTGCAATTTATAATACACAAAGTTTCTTTTAATGATGGGAAAGAAGGCTCCAGATCTCAGTTCTTAGAAAAGTGCTTTTTGAGAGTTCCACCGTGATAGATATAGTTTATGACTCGGCCATAGGCAGAAAGAGTGCTTCAAATGATTGCTTGGGAATTCCCAAGCATGGGTCTTTGCTCGATCCTGCAGTTTCAGCTTCGACACCAGCGGCTACTTAAGCCTTCGCTCCTCCCCCTTTGGCTTTCGCTCCTGTTCAAGGGAAGGCTTTGATTCGGGACTCTAATGGCAGTTAGGTTAGTGGCTTCTCTCGTTTCAGCTGCTAATGCCCTATCTTTCTTCCCCAACGACCCCGGTTCACGTCTTTCAATGCCTTAAGTTCTTACCCGAGTGACTGAATTCCATAGTTCATTCCTAAACCGGAAAGATCGTCCCAAACTAAAAGAGAGTCTACCAAACAAGGATCTTCCCAGCCTTCCACCAAAGCCACAACACTTCCTGTATCACCATCTCCGCTCACAGAGGGATAAGCGGACTAGCCGGCTGAAAGGCAAAGAGAAGAAAGCCTACCTAATGAAAGATGAAACTAACTAACCACCTGAGCGAATTGCCGATCTCTTTCCCAAGGGATGATCTTCCTTTCATTCAGAAAAGCCTCCATCTTGCATTTTCATGCGCTCAATAGGAAATGGAATTGGGAACATTCAAGGAGGTTGATCCACTCGTTTGCGAGATATCAACTTTCTCAATTCATTTCATTCCTTCCCAGGAACGGAGTCCTAACCTTTCCGTTGATAGGGTTACTTAGCTTAGCCAGAAATAGCCTTTCTCCTAAACTGGAAATACATGCTTGTAGGCTTTCTTCGCCATATCTTCCCGAGTAGTGTACCGGCCGGTTTGCAAGCCCTACCACTACTTCCTTTACTTCGATCCTCCATTCCCCTTCACCAGGGGATTATCTTCGGGGAGTTTTCTTCGCTTTCAGGCCAATCCGTCTATAAATAACAGTGATGAAACAGCCTTCTTCTACTCTATAGTTTAGAAGTGGAATCATTGGTTCTCGGGAAAGAACCCCGCTTTTCAAAAGTATAGTCATTTATTCCCCAAATCCACATGGATTTATCCAATCCAATGAATCCAGTTCCCATTGAATTTTCTTTATCTCAGCAATAACTTGGTACCTCGTTAGCATTGCAACAACACGAATAGAGAGCGAGATACTGGAATACTCGGGGAAGGAGCGTTCTCTCAAAGTGTTTTACGCGTTTGCCTTGTATCTTCCTTATGTCGTTGTCGATTGATTGAAACAATTTCTTTTTGAACCGGGTGCCCTTAACTCCAAGTTTCTGTCTGGACGAATTGATATTAGGACTCCGAGGACTCAGGTAGAGCATGGCTTGCTTATTCCTCGAACGAGCTCAAAACTAGTTGCTTCCAGTTTGAGCTCAGTCAAGGCCTGCCTCATTAAAGAATTGCTTGAACCCTTGGCTTCTTACCATTTCTGAGTTGGCTCCTTCCTTAATAGGAAAAGCTATATCGTCAGCGTAGCGCACATACCTAATTCTCGCTTCTTTACTCATAAAGTCTTGCATCTTCACATCAAGTTGGTGAAGAAAGATGTTCATTAAGACGGGGGACAACGGACTGCCCTGAGGGATCCTTTTTTATACAAGAGCCATAAGTCTTTCCCTCTTTATCTCTTATTTCCGTCTTTTCGAAAGCTGAAAATTGAGTTACTAAAGCCCTCACTGCTCTCACCCATATCGAAACCAATTCTTCTATTTAGAAAAGGGTAGCTTAGCCAAGGCTACTTCAAAACCTAATTCCAAGGCTCCTCAACAGGTGACTGCCCAAGTGACTCAGAAAACCTTGACTTCTTCTTCTCGAAAGGGATTGAACCCTCGGCTTTAAACTAGTCTTCATTACAGCTAAGAAGGAAGGATCAGATCCCTTGCAGAAAGACAAGGAAAGATTCTTAGGTGGCACAATACAATAGCTCGAACCTACAGGGAGAAAGAAAGCTCGACCAATAGAGAGTATACCTGCTGCTATTGAGAAAAGAAAGATTCATTTCATATTTAGAGAAGTGAAATCCTATGACTTCGGTAGTTAAGTAAGGTATTGGGGATGGGATAAAGCCTTTTTTTCGAGGCGATCAGATGTTGACACTAGGTTCGAATCAAGGTTTGGAGGTGAAAGACGTTAATGCTAAACCTATTCCCCCGCAGAGTGAGGCTCCCTTCTTAATAGGGGTTTACTTCGGAAAGTATGTTACCAGCTGAAGGCAGTTAACACAGGGGTTTGGGGTGGCTACAACTGTAGTTTAGAAACTTGGGTACGAGACAAAAGTTGGGTATCGACAAGAGAAGTTCTGAATCCAACGCTTTGGACTAAGACTTTGAGGCAAGGGGCGAAAATGCTAGACTGAAAGAAGTAGTTCCGAGAGAATCAAGGAAAGCTTCTTCAACAAGTCCCTCATCCGCTTCGAAGGCAGAGGAAAGGGAAACTGAACTTAGATCGAATACCGGGATCGGAAAGTCTTTAAAGCAACCGGATCTTCAACCGGAAAAGCAACCTCCCGTCAAGGGAAGGGCTTACAGCAATACTAAACTACTCGACTGACAGGGATGGGATAGGTGCAAAAGCTATTCGACTTAGCCGGAAAGCTTGGCTCAAAGAAAATAGGAAAGCCGGTTTCTTAGTTTCCAGAGTTGGTTCAGGAAAGTCAAATCTCTAACTTCGAGTTGAAAACGGATTCTCTGGTTTCGTTTGATGCGTTTGCGTTGTTCTCTTACTTATTTCAATGTGAACTAGAAAGAAACTAAGGTAAGAATGCCCTACTAGCAACTCTCGGAATCCTTCCCTGGATTGACTGGCGGGAATAGAAAGCGTAGTCTGCTTACTCATCTTAGGCTTCTGACTTTCAGGAATGAGTGAAAGAAAGACGAATAAGTCGGGCGAGAGGGAAGGTCAGGCAAGGGATTTCCCATTTTTAGTAGGAAGCAAGGGTGAAGTGAAAGACTCTATATTCGTCTTTAGTTCGGGATGCTAGGTCTGCCTTATTCTTAAGGGTAGCTTCGATTCCATACTAAATTTATGTAGCTTCGATCTACGTCTAGTTGCAGCCTATCTTGCTGCTGAGATAGAGGGAATCCATTTAGAAGTCTTAGTAACTAGGGTAGCTAGGAGTTGGGAGTTCACCCCTCGTACTGCGGCTAACCGGGAGCTTTTAAGCGGAGGGAACAGATGCTACTTCTTTCTAAAACTCTTAGCAGCAGTTATACTCTCACTTCGTTCGAGGAAGAAGTTGAATCCCTTCTATCTCCTACGGCAAAACAAGGAATACTTCTGCTCATCTCATAACATCTCTTCCTCTCTCTTCTCGGGCCTCCAGATTCACTAATTTCGTAAGTTAGAATGTGTGAGATGTTCCTCACTAACTCAACCTCTCTTCCTATGTCTCTTCACTAATGCCTTATTGGTCGATTGATTCTCAAACCCCTTCCCTTGATGAAGTCGAGTGACTTTCGTTCCTTACCTGGGTGGGGATCGATCACATCCTTCTTGCCCCTGTCTTTGATGATGGAGATTTAGTTTCACAGCCCAGCTCCCCCGCTTGAAAGCTTCATCTTTATGACATACCTGCATCCCTTGCCCCGGACAAGCCCTGCTCCTGCTCTTTTTAGTCGTTTCCAGAAGAAAGAATTGATTGACGAAAATCAGGGTTAACTCCCCCACTAACGGACTTTACTGGCTTGAAACTTTCAGTTCTCTTACTCGACTAGAGGGCTTTCCTCACATCCTACTCTTCATTATAGAAGGTTCTTCCTGTCCAATCCGGGGGAATCAGCTTCATTCAATGCCAGCATCTCTCTCAGCTGCAAGAAGATCAACTGCATTGCCAAGCTCCAACTCTGCTTTTAGCTTTAGTCGGCTGAGCGACTCTCCTCCTGGAGTTCGGAATCGGCAAGAGAGAAAGAGAAGAGGGACGTATTTAACAGCAAGGAAGTGGAATCAATCCCGTTTGCTACAGGATTCTTTCGATCTGGTAAACCCTTTTGACTATAAAGTCAAATCTCAGTTTGAAACCCCAATACTTGCTACTTCAGCAGAGGCATCTTCCTGGCTTAGAAAAGATCCGCTAGAGATTCCTCTGACTCCTAGTCGAGATCTTCTCTTTCTCCTATCCCGGTAGACGGGCGAGCATCTCCGAACCTTAAGAAGTGAGTTTTAAAGAGAAGGAGTACCGCTCAAGCTTCAACTCCGCTCCTTTCCTCAGTTCGTCTTAGTACCCTTTAATGAATGGGAAGAGGAAGTGGGAAGACCTCCCTACCCAACCTTACCTAAGTAAGGTCAAGCAGTTTGCAACTCCGATCCCTAAAGGTCAGTTTGAAACTCCCGGTCTAACAGCGTATTGTCCCATCTCCTAGCTCAAACTAAGAGCAGAATGAAACTTCCGCCCTCTTCCTATGGGTCGAGTGAGCTCTTGCTTCTCCGCTTCGAGTAGCCGACTCGACCTTTCTTACCAGATATTGGATTACCTTTCAAAAGATGCCGAGCCAAGATCAGGTTCTTTTATTCCTCTAGTTAGGCATAGTCCGAATTAGCTCGTCAGTGGTAGAAGCTGGTTCATCGGCTTAAGCCAGTCAATCTATCCAAAGAGCCTACCCTACGCCTCCTATAATAGATTCAGCTCCAGCTGCGCTTTGCTGATTTCTTTCTCAATCCTGAATCCGAACTTGCAACTTTCATCACGAAAGACGCCTGGTCAGTATCTATTCAATTCGGACTTCATGCTCACTTCAGAAATGAAGCTAATAAGGCCTAAAGCTGAGCGACGAGTCCACTGGCATGAGAATCAAGCGAAGTAGAGCGATAAGCACACTATCGATTGATCCAAAGAAGCTTAACGACAACTTCCATTCCTGGCCCAGAAGGAAAGAGACGAAAGCAATCCCTTGTTCCATCAAAGGAAGCTAATGGGCCGCCCTTAGAAAACCATGAATCTTGACCCTAGTGAAGGTAGTCGATGAGAGGAATAGGTGGTTTCCAAAGGATAGAGTAATTGTATATGACGCTCTATCTGTATTGGATGGATGCCTTAGCTGTGGGATAGAAGGCTTTTCTTTCAAGTCTTCTTTTCTTTGATCGCCTAAGTCCTTGACTTGAACACTTCGCTGAAATCATGTATAAGAGGTCATCCCTTAGTGGACTGATTCAACCTTGTAGCATATCTTGCAGCCCTTAGACCGGTCTCCCCTCATTCATGCCTTCCTTCAAGGCCTATTCTTTTGGATATCCTTGTTCCCTTCTTTCCTGGAACATCCTTTTCTTCTGATTGATGGAGAAGCCTTGACCTAACCTCTCCTTGACTTGCCGCAGCCAAGTCTTCCCCAACCTCTCCTGATGTTCTTGGTGAGCTAGCCTGTCATCCACCGCCCCAACTGTGATGGTCCCCTTCGGCTAGTTCTTTCACAAGTTACCCTGTCTTCCATCTGCTTCTTCCTCCTAATGGTTTGGTCCCCCTATAGCCAAGTGGTTCTGTCTTTCTTCTAGTAGGTACTCTAGAGGTCTTCAGCCCCATGTTCCACAGATGGACAGCCGGGACAGGACCGGGTTCTATCTCATGATGCTGCTGCTACGTTCATTTGGTCGAGCAAGGTCTTCCCTTGTCTTCTATGTATGGCTGGCTCTTCTTGATCTTGAGGTCATGGGCTAACTCGACCGTAGGGAGAGGGGTTCAAGATGCCCTCGTCTAAGTCTGTCTATTTCTTTCTTTGCTTTAGGAGCTCGTAGGTCTCAAGGGTTGTTTTCCAACTCGACCGGAGGACTCTGTTGAGATGTCAACTGCTAAGGGAACGTCTTCCGGATCGATCGAAGAGGGAGGTGAAAAGAAGAAGTTGAGTATATCATAGCTGACCGCAGGTTGGATAATATCCGCTTGCCCTGTTGAAACCTCACCCTATGTCAGCAGTGA
>CM037589.1:151399850-151411257 GCA_021018995.1 Chloranthus sessilifolius
TCCCTTTAGGGCGCGACCTTTAATCAAATACAGCCTTTGGGCAGACTAGTTGGCAGCAGTCCTTGCCTTGCTTATTCCTTCGACCTTCAGTTGGCAACCAATTGGTGGCTAATCCCCTCCGTTATGAGTGAATCCCTACGGCTTCTTCTCAAGCCGAATCTGAAGCAGCATAAAACAATAATGGGCCAAAAAGGAAGATTCCATTCCATTGGAGGAAGTAAAGTTTGGTTTTTAGAATGCCGTAATAGTAGTCAAAAAGTACTTTTCTGAATTTCCCGGCATATCAGACAGAAAGTTTTCTTTTTAGAATCCCATTTTTTAGCTAAACAGCACTTGTCTCATTTTATCGGCATAGGACACAGAAAGTTCCTTCTCTCTCTTTTGAATCCCAGGGATTGCCTCAGGGAAGAGGCCAGTCCCTGAAACGCCATCTCAATTGGTATCATTCAAATGCGAATATAGGCCTGATTGAAGCATAAAAGTTATCTAATAATAATTAGAGGCTTTTGTCCGTTGACGGTCATCTTCCCTGTCTCCTACGCTACGCTCTCAACTGGATCAATCGCTTTGTCCTGATCGTAGACCGGGTGAAACTCTTCGCTTCAAGGTTCACCTTACACGTGCTTTGGACGCCTATACTATACCCCCCAAAAGCCCTTTTCAAGGAATCGCTCTCGTGCCCCTATGACTGCGGCAACATAAGAATCTGGCTCTTGCTTACCTTGGAGGATTGGATGGTGGATTCGATTGATTCAGTATAATTGGATAGGGAGCGGGGCGACCATCAAGATATAGATCTAGTTGGAGCTCGATCTTCTATTCCTTCTTTTTTTCGAGATTAGCTTGGTCTTCCGTCTTGTACACTTTTTTACAAGATCCATTCTTTCATGCATTGTAATCCTGTAAAAAATGAAAAGAAGCGCCTATTGCTGATGACGGTTGTTCCTAACATAACAACCAGGAGACAGACTTAATAGCTAACGGCCGTATGCCATCTATCCATCCATGCTGAATTGAGACTGAGGGCTTGGATCGAGGTCCTGAAAAGCGTGAAACGCAGTAAGGACATTGATGAAGTATAAGCCCTGGCGAAAGACGAAGGCGGTAAGCGAAGCGAGCTACACCGGTCCTCCGGAGGGGAAGTCGAAACCCGTGTTCAAGTAAAGGAGATACTGATTCATTAATGAATTTTTACAGGCAAAATGCCGCTGACAATGTGTTGAATTGGCAGGTTACCTGATGAAGAAGCTGGGAAGGTACCAGCTGCCTGCGTGGTGTTAAACCAAAATGCTAAAGAGAGCGAAGGGGAAATCATGAACTACGTTTCATGTAGTACACTATAAGAGAGTTAGAGTACTGCAGTGGACACAATTCAAAAATCACCTTAAGGAAAGGGCTTATATAAAATCAATCTAAATTCAAAAGAAGTTACATGCTCGTGACCCACAACAACTAATAGGGCCAACATTTTCTTTTAGAACTACTCTTTTTATTTTTGCAACTACAGACTTTCCTGGAATAAGAAAGCCTGAAGGTGACTTAACTACTTTTTGTTAATTTCTTCTAGTCTCCCAGGCGACCGAGTGCTCCATGAACAATGAGCGCTTGCTGCTCCGCCCGCAGCGCTTGCTGCCTCTCCTCCAAACCCTCTATGCGCTCTCTGGTAGCGCGAATGCGCGCTTCTTTCCTTGCAGGATCCATTGTTCTAACACTTCTCAAAAGGAAGTTTAGCACTCTACGCTGCTCTTGAATTTCATTTTGCAGTTGCCCCATTTCGGCAGCAATTGCAGAAAGCCTGTTTGCAGCATCCATAGCCATACGTGCTAGTACTCAATTTCTTTGATTTGAATTTGATGAAGTGAAGACACTTATCGAGCCTCCATTTATAGAGTGGTAGAGTAATCTCGCAATGCGGCATGAATTGGATGACTTAAGAGTTTTCTGCAGTTTAGTACGTTAATGCCTGTGTGGTGAACTAACTACCTTGGGAAGCAACAAATATGCCCCCCAATCACGCTGCCTATGTGAACAAATTCACAAACTTTGCATAACCAGCTTAATTAAGTAGAAAAACCTAATCGATAGTTGTTAGGATGAATCACACGTGGGAGAGATATGAAATCTCTGAGCAGACTTAAATCCCTTACTTTGCCATTCTTTCCAGAATAGGACTTTGCTTTATATCATTTGGTATATTTATATGGGCTTAGGCCTTTTGATGGCTGTCATTTTCTGGGCTATTTGGATGGACTCAGATCCTTTCAGAGAGTATTTGATGGGCTCGGATCCTTTGCATGATTTCATGTGAGGAGCCACCTTTGACGGGCTTTTCATTTGGACAGATCCGGTGGGCCTTCTTGCATGGACTTGGGCTTGCTTTGATGATGGGTAGGCTTGTTGTGCTTTGGCCCTTCTGGTTAAGCTGGAAAACTAAATGAAATGAGATGAGTTTCTTTCCTCCCTTTTGAACCGCTTCCTCTCAGCCGCTTGGTCGAGCGTGGTTCATTTACTCGGATTACTGCTCCGTGGGATATGTAGGGCTGGCTACTTCCTTCTGCTCGTAAGTGACCTAGTAATTAATCTAACTAAAGAAAGCCCGTCTTTTTCCATGATTTGGCGGATTCAATCAGGACATATGCTAGATGCTTTACTATTTATACTGGACATTGCAGCTAGTATCCAATCCATACTTAACTAACTGGGGAATGGGAACAGGAAATAGCTCAAAGCAAAGGACGAGCCCTCGGTCTTTTTGAACTAGTTCTACTTCGCGTTAGCTATGGAAAGCGGGATGGAGCAGCAGGAACAACCTAACCTCTGTCTTTCGATCAGAAATCGCTTTCACATCTGACATCCGTCTTGAGATCATACTCCGAAATAGGTACTCCTTCTGTCCAGTATGCATTTTCAGTCTAGTTGAAGTTTCAATCTAGTAACTCACTTTTCGGTTGTTGGCGTTAGTCCTTTCTCAATCTGTCTTTCTCTCATCAATCAAATAGTCACATCCAAGCAAGCCCTTCAAAAAGGCCTCAAATGCACATTTTTACCGTAGGAGCTCCTTAGCAACAAGGGTAACCAAAGGATCTGCCTTTCCTTTTCTAGACTAGAGAGAGCTACGACTGTAACCTCGCCTCGGATCGGATAGGACTTTTTCCTTTTCTTCTAGCTCTTGTTCTTTGTTCTTCCTTTTCTTTGACCGTCGAGCTAGCTTTCTAGCAATTAAAGCCCCTATTAGTAGCCTACCTTAGCCCCTCCTATCTATCCGCTATCCGTTTTCTTGCATTGCCCTAATCAAAGGCAAAGCGGCCAGCTTATTTTGAATGGGTAGACTCTGAAGTCGCAGCTAAAGCAAGAGGTCCTAGATAAAACGAATCTGCATCAACATCAATAGACGCATAAGCTTCAGTATCAGCTGTTTCACAAGCGAACTCCGACGACGTATCAATATCCCGACCCACATCTAAATCCGAATCAGAAGCCGAACCCCGCGCATCTGCCACTAAAGCAGATTAAGTCTTGTCTACTTCCAAGGAAGGCACGGAAGGAAACATCTATTCCTGAACCAGCGGATTCCGCTTTTACCAACCCAAGATAAAAGGAAGAAGAGGAATGGCAGGCTAACGCAGCTAAGCTAAAAGTAGTGGGCAAGGAAGCGCTCTTCACCGCATGCCCTCCAAAACTACATGACCCGCAACCCTCAATGACACGCTTGGAAAGCTCCCCTATACCACGCTAACGAAAGCAACCTGACATAAGCTAATAGCACACTCATTTCAATCTGTTTTGAATCTGTTTTCATCTACTCGTGCACCTGGTTTTTACACGTTTTGAGCAAAAAAGAAGGCTTTCCACTCACTTCCTTTCTAAAAGCCAACCCCGAAAAGAAGAACTTTATGCCACTTTGTACACTTAGTTTAGGCAACTTCTGTAAACGTGCCAAGCTGAAAAGCAAAGAGGGCTTGGCCAGAACAGAAGTGGCAGGGTGCCAAGCAGTTCCTTCCATAGATAGAGATAGGTGGTATTCCCGGATCACGCGTAGAGAGAGCGCGTGAAAGGGAGGAGTTCGCTCGTTCGAAAGAGGTGTAGGTACTACTACCGCGAAAGGTTCCGTTCCCAGGTTGCTCAAACCTGTTTAACCTTAAGGGACGTCTCCTTACGCAGGTCGAGTTCGTTCAGCTCTCAGGATAGATGATTACGTGGCTGAACTGCCAGATTGAACGGGCAAAAACTCATATGTAAAGGTGGATGTCTTCTATAGACTAGACTCGATAAAGGTGCTATATGCATCTGCCCCGGAAAGCAAATATGCCTATGGCTCGAAGGCTTGCGCACATCCTCTTGATCTAAGAGATTTGTTCAAGGAGGCCAGCTCGTGTGGACCCTGACCACGCGTTAGAACGAACAACGTATCTTACTAAACCAACGACTAACGGACCATTCTTTAGAGAGGAAAGCGAGGCATTTCGGGTGAGCTTGCAAAAGAAGGAAGGGCTATAGATGTAGTTGAAAAGCTTCCAGCAAAGCAAGGAGTGTTTTCGAGTCTTCTGGCAAGGCGGCAAAAGGATAGTCACCCCGGGCATGGCACAGTTGTTATAGTAGAGTGATATTAGTAAGGCCGGCAATACAAGGACAAGACGACTAAGACGAGACGGGCTTAGAATACAATAATTGTACGGGGTTAAACGATGATTTATTTGCATTTCTCAGCCTAGTTGATTGCATGCATATTAGGGTTACAAGCCCCTACTTGTTGACGGGCCTAGTGGAACTACAAGACTAAGCAAAGCCTTAATTAATGACCTTTCGCCACCAAGACTTTTCTAAAGTTTAGCCGTGGTGTACTTCTACTTGTATCATTGACACCGTACTATACACCAGCGAGTTCCGCCCTAAAATTTAGCTCTCTGTAGTCTCTAATGGTGACTCAAACGAATCCTTTCAAGCAGAACTCACTCCTATTCCTTCCAATGTATCTCCGGTGGGAACTAATAGGCATCATTCAACGTCCCATCGTTATCCCTATTTGTCTCCATCAGTTCCAATCTAACCTCCTAAATATCTGTTGAATCCATTCCTGGTGAGCTAACAGCAAGTGATCTTCTTCTCGTTCTTGTGCTAGCCAGCTGAGCTAAAGTAAAGCTTTCCATCTCAAGGCTCTAGTTCTGCTATTCAATCCATTGCTTGGCCATCTACTCTAATCCCTCGAACGGTACATGAACCTCTAAGCATTATATTTCCAGTCCCAGTGCTGGGAACCAAACCAATGCTTCTAATGAGCTGCCTAAACCCCGGCTTCGAAAGCGAGTAAACGTGTATAAAAATCGTATAGTGTTCCATCTCTACCAAGGAATGAAAGAACCGGCTGGATCCGACCAATAAGCAGCTCACTCAAACGAACGAATTAAGGCAGGCCGGCTCACAAGCTCCAGCTTAACCTTTTTCCCTTTCTCTCGTTTCCGCTGCGGAACTACAAAGCTTTCTATTCCGATGCTTGGGATCAACCCCCATTGGAAGGAAGAAAGCCCAGGGAGGGCCTATAAGCTGTATCCAACAGGAAGAGAAGCCAAAGAAGGCAAACTCATCCCATGCCAGCATAAGGCAATTCTTTGGATTCTTCTCCTTGTCTTCCGACGTACAAGCAACCATTTATAGCTGGAGCTGTTACAATCTTCAGTAACCTCACTGCTTGAGCTCGACTTAGGCAGCTGTTAGCCAGTCGGTCCTAGCGTCTCAGCTAGCTTCTGCCACCAACTCTAACAGCTAATAGCAGCCTTCTTGTACTTGCCTGCATTAGAGATTGTGAAATGAAGCAATCAATCTCCCTCTCCTCGTCCATTACATAGCAGCCCTGCTCAGAATGATTACTGTACCAGGGCAGAGTTGGCCGAGTCGGACCTCTCGTTTCTGAAACCGAAGTTGTTTCAGTTCTCTGAAATCTCAGTTCGTCAAGATGAAGCCAAAGGCTTTACGCGCTGATGACAACTGAGTTCAATTTGAGGATTCTCCCTCTCCGAACATGGCATAGCCCTTGATTCGATTGTGGTTTATCCAGGGGTTCGGCCCGAATAAGTAGACGAAGATAGCAAAGCAAGTATTCCGCTATCACATACGCTGATATCAAAAGCGTGATCAATGCGCATTAAACTGCAAAAAAGGGCTGTTTAAATTCCTTTTGTTGCAGAATGGCTAACAAGGGTAATTAAACCTCAAAAGCAAGGTTAGTTCCTGTTGTTTGAGTTAGTCTCGTTCTTACAGACAGAGAAGCAAGTGTAACTAATCTGTCTCTGCTCTTTCCGAAGGGCTCGTTAGAGTGAGTCTCGTTCTTAGACCTCGTGAATCAGAGCACGCAGAGTCCCCACTTTGCCCAAGCTCTGGATTATGTTCTGCATTTCGTCCTTTCTTCGTGATAAGGGGATTGAGAGAGGTGAGGAGGGCCCCTGGAACCTTATTAGATTCTAGTCTTCCATCCACCCCGGGCAATGACTGTTCCCATGATGCACATTTCTTAAAGAGGAAAGGAAGATCACTCAATGAAAGGAAAGATCCATCCGACACCAGAGAGGGTGCACAGAGGAGAGGTTAATGGTTGAAGGCTGGGCCAATAAAGAAATGAAAAGGTGGGCAAGGAAGGCTCAACTAGCTAGATGGGCCGCCGCTCATGAGTAGTGATCCGATGTTTGATCTTGTCAATGGGTTGATGGCAAACTTATCTTTTATCCCACTCGGAAGAAGGTGAATGTTGACTGCTTTATCTTAGGGGTTATCCACCCTTCTTATTCTCACCCTACCCGTAGTGAATTTTTGTTGGTATGAGCATGAAAACTCCGATTCAAGGTTGTCCTTACCATACCGGAAAGCTAGAGGATGGAGACCCATCAATGAAACAAGTAAGGCTAGTAGATTTCCAAGATTTTAGTAGCTCCGGTAAGGTTCCCGGGATTGGAGTGGCCGGGGTCGGGGCTGGACGGAGGATATCCAGATTATGATCCCTATGGGGCTTGTATCGAATCTATATCTCCGACTGACTTCAGTGTCTGAGGATGGCGCTAGTATTCGCTAAGGAAGTCTGATGGTGCTATCTAATCGTCTCTAGTTTATGGGCCTATCATGCGGATTGGTCTTTACACTTGCAATGGTATCAAGATAAGGTGATTCGTATGCCACCATGATCTCCTTTAAGAGTTTTGTACCGGATTCTAACCTAGCATTCGTCCCCGTTGCGTATGTTGAGCTAGTTGCCGGAGCTAGGACGGCGTAGTTGAAAGAGATTGATTGGTACTACGGGTGAATCAAATATGGGTGACAGGTTGAACCATTGGTGGGCTGGGGTGTGATGAAAGCCCGGGCCAATCAATCGGGTTAAGGCTCAGCGAATCGCCCGTATGAAACAGAAGGCTCGCCTCTAGCACTAGCCCTTATCTTATACACTAGTCTATTCTTCACTGGCTAAGGTAAGCGCAGCTGGTCCCAATAAAAAGCAGTATTCAATTATTCCCCCGGTGTTCTTGCTTATATACGTAACGTAATAACACGTGAGAATTTGATCAAAGATCAGGATTATTCAGGTCTTCTTTGGCCACTCCTTTTATGGGTATAGGAAGCCTCCCCTTAGAGCAAGTTTTCACATGTCGTTCCCCTTTCCACAGTCCTTTCTTTCCGTTCGATCCTTTCATTTAAACCTTTGTTTGACTCATATTTCCTATTCTGATTTCGGCAGTAAACTAAATAGAAGGCGCGGATTAACTATTTAAAGGACTTATTCAAATTTTTAAAATAAAGGCTGGGCTTTCCGTATATTGGCCCTTAGCGTTTCACACTAAGCAAGTAAACTACCTTTATCGACGTTTCATTTTGAAAGAAATAGTTTCTAAAGCGCTATTTCAGTTGTTAATAGCCCTTTTTTCCATCCAAAAGCTTAATACTCCCATCCATTGAAAGCTTTTAAGCTTAAATCAAGCAATAGGTCTTCTCCTCTTTCTTTTGTAAGGATGGATGGTGACGGAACGGAATTCAATCTAAAGGAAGGGATCTATTCAGGAGAAATATATTATATACTATTAATGAAAAACTTAACGTTATTGCAGGGTGGGTTCCGAAACATCATTCTAATCGGCGGGGCAACCACATCAAAGGGCCAGGTTTTTAGTAGTTCAGGGTTGCGCCCAGTATAGAACTTTTATCTGACTAGGAGCAGCTAAGCCCCTACCTATATAGTATAGTCTATTTCACCCACCCGGAGAACGAGAGAGGGGGGAGGCCTACTTCTTCCTGCTGTTCTTCCAGCAGAAAGGGTGGGAATGGTCTTGCCGCAGCCACGTGAAATCATCTTAATGCACGGGTGGCGTGCTATAATAGCCTCACAAGGGGTTCATCTTTCTATTAGTAAGCCAGCTGAGCTTATCCGTTGAGATGGAGTAAGCATCACACAGCAGCCTAACCTAAGAAATGGCAGGCAGTTCTTTCACTTCCTATTGCAGAGGAAGGAGAAAGGGCAAGCGAAGCGGCATACTCTACCTACTTTCTGGCTCGCCCTTCCGGTTTTAAGTAAAGGCGCTCCTTCCGGCATAAATAGATGGATAAGGAGAAAGACATGAATAAACGGAGGATAAAGTGGTTAGTTAAGTAAGGTTTTCGGAGTATGAAGGTTAGTTAAGGCCTTCACCATATGTATTTCCCAAAAAGGGGAAGACCCTAATTCTGCAGTCAATTATATGGCAAAGGTAGCTCTTTGCTTGATTTCAGCAACCTTGATTGAAGCTGTAGGTTTAGGCCGAGCTATCAGAGCAGCAAGTGGTAGGCTGTAAGCCGAATGAGAGAGCTATCCAGTTTTCAGGTAAGAAGAAGGGGAGTAAGCAGCACAGACAAGAATCCCGATGTTAAGTAGTCCGATAGCCAAGCGAATAGTCGTAGTAGTCAGATAGTCAGGTAGTCGGGCAAACAAGCAAGCCGGTAAGCCAGAAGTGCAGGCCCAAGACAAGCAAGAACAGGCAGTCAGCACCGATCAGGCAGGAAGCAGACAGTAAGCTAAGAATACTGGTGTCAGGTGGTAGTTCAGCCAAAGCCGTAGTTCAACCAGAACAGTAGGGCAAGCAATGTGGGCAGGAAAGAGCATACATAGGCAAGAATCCCAAGTTTGCATTAACCAACAAGCAAGAAGCAAGCAAAGTACGGCAGGAAAGAGATAGGCCAGAGAATCCCGCTTTGAAGCTATAAGTGAGCTGCCCTTTCGCCTGAGGCTTTCGGACAAGACTAGTTGCTCCAGTTGGTTAGTAACCTCCCCCTTCCGCTCGTGGCGCTTCTCTGAGGTCCTGCGTGTGAGGTTGCAGAGCGCGCTAGGCGTGCTTTGGCTTGTTGCGTAGCTGAATGGGACTGGTGTAGTGCGGGCTTGAGCTTCGGTTCGCCCGTACGTTTCATAGGGCCCCTAAGGTTAAGCTTTGTTTTATGTGGTTCCGACTGTAAACCCCTTTCTTTTTCCTTCTGCCTGAGTCTCGTTAATAGGCCATAATACAACTCAAACCAAGTAAGAAGGGCAGTCCGCCTCGTAGATCGATTTCGGAGTCGTAAGTTCATGTTTCCTTCTCGGCCGTTGATGAAGGGGACCCTTCGGCAAGCCTGGCGGTTGCTGCCTTGAGCCGATATCTTCCCAGTCCAAGCATTAGATAAAGTGTGGGGATAAGGCCGACCTCGTTCCGCTACATTCATGAGATTCTGCGGTTTAGGGAGTTCGCTGCTCGTGATTGACCGGATAGGATCTGTCCCTAAATTCCTCACGCTAGTTTACGATTACATGGGTCAACTTAACAACAAAACCCATAGAGGAAGAAGAATGGCTTCCAATAGCTGTTACGATCAATCCAAAAAAAAAGGGAAAATTAGGATGCCTAATCCAGACCCATTTGCCTATGAAAGATCAAACGTGAAGATCCAGAGGTACCGAAGTTGTTGTTGTTGTTAGGCTAGAATCTACTGGTTCCGGTGCATTATGGCTCAATGTGAGCTTAACAATCCCTTATTGCTTAAAATCATACAGAGCAAAACAAGATGCTAAGGGAGCCATCTCGGGTTTTGAGTTCCTGTGGAGGATGTATGGATCGAGACACGCAGCTTCGACAAGTCTTTCTACCGGATACTACTGGGAGAGGTCCAGCTCGCTTGTTTGCCACGAATATAATTCCTGCTTTTTTTTTTCATTTCTTTTTTTGCTAGGTTGGATCTACGGCAGTGCAGTTCTACTTGAGCTTAACGATCACCAAAGGTCAGGTGAAATAGGAACGGAGTAACGCGAACTCCGAGAGAGGAACGGTTCCCCATATCATTTGAGATTCTCTGCTCGGGATTGATGGGTCCATTAAAGCCTAATTCCAGAAAGACTTCGTTAGTTTTCAGATTGCGAGAGTCACGCTACGCATCAAGGACTCATAGGAAATTGGACAAATATCAAATAGGAAAGACAGCGGTGCTGCAGATTCCCCTAATAAAAGTCTGATAAAATCATAAAAAATCGTGTTTGTCCATGCCCTAGTCGTTATTGAGGTGCTTAAACAAGTAAATGAATAGACTCCACCGATGCCTTACGAACGGCGAGAACCAGTTCGCGCGTATCGGTATCGGTCTCGATTACAAAAGATTTTAGATGTTATGGCCGTAGATCAAGACGGTTTTTTTGTTAAGTAAATAGCTTGCTTAAGTCAAGCTACAGTACAAGGACTCATGAGAAAGCGGAAGTACGACTGCGATGCCGGCCCGGATACATAGAATGCAATCTGGTTCTTAGAATAAGGATTTCGATCGGTTGCTGCACATAGCTAGATGCCAGATCAGGTCCATGGAGGTCGAGATTGCCCCCTCCTGGTACAAACCCATTTGACTTGGTCAGACGACACTGCCGTGAGAAGCCAGAAGTCAAGATCGGAAGACGCCGTAACAAGCGGCACAAGAAGTCTTAAAGCATTTAAGCAGCTATCGTGGGTTAACACTCCGGAGTCGCAAGTTGGTATTTCCGTCTTTCTCCCGGAAAGGAGTTCAATCGGCAAGCTAAGCGCTTAAACGTATTTCTTCTCAGATCAGAGGACTCTTTCTCCGCCGGGTCAATCCTAATATGGGTGAGGGGGAAATCGAACTCTGTTATTCATTGCCGCAGAGATGCAAATTGGAGATTTCATCCCCTCCGCTCTAATCGGAACCCTTTTTGCGATACGTAATGCGTGAATTGGAACCTTTCTTTCGGAACGGGATACGCTAGAACCAGTTGCTGGTAAGAACATCTATCTGAGGGCGAGGAACAAGACTTTTGAAACATAATAACGACAGGAGAAAGAAAGATGCACCGCACTCCAAACCTAACATGGTAGTGTTCTTTTTCATTAAAATACAGAAATTTTAAAATGACTCTTCTATTCCTATGCCA
>CM037589.1:151411414-151426414 GCA_021018995.1 Chloranthus sessilifolius
GATTTTCTTTTGTGACTCGGCCCTCGCCCACTAGGCTTGATTGAGTGAGTAGGCGACCTGGCATTCACTGTCTTTATATACGTCATTTCTTTTGTCGATTATTTGAAGGTTTTAGTGTAGACTGGACATTTCATTATATATTGATTGAAGAGATGATCGATGTGAGACTTTTTTTTGAGGGGGTTTTACCGAAACAAAGGAAATGGGAAAAGAGACCTCCGCGTAAGCGCCCTTGCCTGTAATTCACGTAACAAGTAGAAGAATGACAAAGGACAGGATTCAATCAGCCACCGTTTACCGATGACTACTTAGGGCGCTCTGGTTAGGCGCACCGTCGCCCTCCAAAGGGTAGGGCTGGCTGCCTGGTGCGTATTCCCCATACCCCAAGGTCCTGTTCCTTTGACCGACCCAGCCAAAAACGTGAGCGTACTTACGCTTTGGCGCGCTTACTATAGCTAGCTTTAGCGCGCTACTTTGCTGTGATAGTTGCTCTGCTCTTTCGTAGTTTTTCAGCAAGCGGAGGCTTCAAAGAAGCCGTAGCGCGCTAGCCCGCGCGCTAGCGCATTCTTTTGAAGCTGCTTGCTGCTTGCTGCTCGCTCAGTGTCAGTAGAAGTAGAAGGGAAGAAAACATGGTCACTCCCTTTCTTTTAGGAACATGGCTCGTTCATTCACTTGCTCATGAACTCGCTGCTTCGCCAGAAGCGACTAGTCGCCTCCTTTCCTCCGCCGAAAGATGCTTCGCCAGAAGCGACGAAGGGGGGGGGGGCTGGGGAAGGCCGACGACTACATGAGGGGGAAGCTGTCGTAGAAGCTTTGCCCCTTGCTTTACAGAGATTGTTATGAACTGACTAAATGACTAGATTATCCCGGAACGCTAGCTAAGCTAATAGTCTTCTTATATAAGACTATTAATAATTAGAATATAGTCTATCTGAAATTTTTATTTATTATGAGTTCCCTTCAATCAAATCAATAAGAATGAACGCCGCCCTCCTTCTTATTCAGGAACCATTGAGGGGGGCCTCGGCTCGGGAAGGGGAGAGTGGCCGAGTGGTCAAAAGCGACAGACTGTAAATCTGTTGAAGGTTTTCTACGTAGGTTCGAATCCTGCCTCTCCCACTTGTTGTAGACTTCAGAGAAGAGAAAGGAGGCATTCGTCAGCGTAGGAAGGCCAACCGAGCGAAGCTCTTTCTTTTTTGTGGCCGTGCCGTGAAGTTAAATTGTATCGTATGTTAGTTAGAGAGGTTGGCGAACTACTACGATCTATAGATTCCCCATCTATATCCAATCCCAACGAGAATAGAAGCGAGTCGCTTCCGGCTTGGCTTGTAGTCGTAGTCTTGTAGTCTCTGTAGTCGGCATTCCTACACGCACGCGCCCGCCAGAATGCCTCCTTGGTTCGGGACGAAGCCAAGCCGATACATACGATAGGCGGCGAAGGAAGCGCCCCCCCATTTAATAGCGCCTGGGGAACGCAAGTTTGATCGAGGATTGGAGAGGAGAGGTGGAAGAAAAGGCTCGGGATGGATTTAGGAGTCTTTGTGCGAGCCGTATGCGGTGAGAGTCGCACGTACGGTAACGAGGGGGGTTCGCGTCTATACGTGTAGTGTGGTGGTTGGGCCTACCCACCCTATTTGTTCCATGATCTATGGGTCTACTGGAGCTACCCACTTCGATCAATTAGCCAAGATTTTGACCGGATACGAAATCACTGGTGCTCGATCTAGTGGTATTTTTATGGGGATTCTATCTATCGCTGTAGGATCCCTATTCAAGATCACTGCAGTTCCTCTTCGGGCGGCTGTAGGACGGACGGCCGCCTATAGGTGGTAGGGTAGGGTGGGTGGTACCGCTCAGATTGCGGCCAATCTTCTTAACCGCGCGCGGGCGGGGCTTAGAGCGCGTGAAACTCATCACTACCTCGTAAGGGCGTTGAGACCATAGCATGTTACACGAAAGCGCCGCTTTCTCTGGAGTGTTGTCACACAGCTGCCCGCCTAGAAGAGCCACTCGCTCTGTAGTGTTGTCACACAAGATAAGCACGCCGCCCGCCTGCTGGCCGGGCGAATCGAAGTTATCTTCCGGTCAACTGTCCACCCGCAAACAAAAAACAAAGTGGAATCACGCAACGCACGCTGCTGGTGTGCTTCCTGCCCACGAGGAAAGAAAGAAGAGCGACAAGGTTCAGTTCAGATTTGACTGTTTGCAGCATGGGAGCTGATTACCCAAAAAATCCCTGGGAACAATTAAAAAAAAGATATCTCGGTAACGAAAACTATAGGGGGCTGTATTGGCGAGATCCAACGGTGAACAGCTGCCCAAAAGATAAACCGCCTGGAAGTCCGAGGACCTGTAGTACCCTACCCTACCCCCGGCCTTCGCGCCAAGCAAGACCGCCCTTGTCCCTTTCCTTTCTCCATTCAGCCTCCCTCCTTCTTTGCTTTGTTCCAATAGAGTCTAAGGCAAAGCGTCAGTGGTTCGCTACCTTACCTACTTGACGAAAGGGAACGAACTTCGTTTCGTTTCCGGGTTTATGGATTGGATTCAGTCAGCGTTACTCCTTCCTTTGGATTATGTCGTGACGCTTTGGTTACCGGCGAACCAAAGGCGACCCTCTCGAGTTTCCGGCTGTTTCCTAGATTGAAGTAGCCTTTTTCGCCCTAAGAAAGAAGTCACTATCAAACTGCTCGCCCAACAAGCAAGGTAATACTAAGTCTTACTAAGTATTGAATGGTCTTACTTAGTAATGCGTTGCTTGTTCCATAAAAGCGTTTTCTTGCTCCGCCCGGTTACTAATGAATTGGTTTGCGACTGAAGGAAGTAGGGCTCCTATTGACTAAAGGTTCTTCGGTTTCCTTTTTAGAATGAAAGTCGCTATGAAGCCCCTACTACTTTGATTCAAAAGGCGAACGGCCCCCCCTTTTTTAGTCGTATGGGGTGGGGTGCTTGTGGGAAGCTTGGATATGAGGAATTCCTTCAAAAAAAAGGCAAAGTCCGGTATTTTACGAAGATCTTTCTATCAATAGATAGGAATGAGTGTTCGATATAGGGGATAGGATCCATCTGCTCTCTCTCTCAAAAATTTTTTTTTATTGAATTTTCATTTAGAGAGAGCAGATATAACGATATAAAATTCAATCGGGAGATGATAAAGGATACATAGACATCTAAAGGGATGTATATTCTCTTCCTCTTGATTTTAGAGAGAGAAAAAGAAAAAAGAGATCTCGTTCATCTATCTCTTGTCTATCTATCCATTGATTCTATCTATGAATCAAGTAAAAAGAGTTCGTTTTTGGGTTCCCCGAAGCCCCGAATGGATTGGTTCTGCCAACGAAATGAACGCTGAGCCCGTTCCGAATGCTTTGCTTCTCCGATCCGGAAGTTCTCACGAAGAGAATAAGATGCTGCTCCCCCTCCCTCTGTCTTTTCCCGCTTTGCTAATCTTCCCCTCTAACGCGGGCCGGGCGGCGGCGGGCGCGGGAGGAAGAAACCTAAGAGAAGACGCTCTTCTCTTAGGTCCCTTTTTTCAGTGCAGGAAAGCGCCCTCTTTTTGTCATCCGCTTCCCAGAGGCTTTTTTGGTATTGAACGCATGGCGTAGCTAGGACCCTTCCAATCATGTTTGAGCCTATGTTCAAACCAAACCCCATAGCGAAAGAATGCCCGCCAAGTTCAGATAAGGGAATGCTTCCCCCAACCACTAAAGGAAAGGCTCGACGAAGGGAGGGAGATGCGGCGGGGGAAGGAAAACGCTTTCGGAGATCGAGATTTTCTTTCTTTTTCATCGAAAACGAAGAAGGCCGAGGATGGCCTACGGTGCGTGTTATCTGAAGGGCGAAGATAACACGCTTTTTCGACCGCGGTGGTCTGATTGCCGGGCCCTCTCCTCGTTCCGCCCGCTGGCCTATTGGGATAGCAGCCTTCGGGCTTTGCCTGCCCTTTCTAATAAAGAATTCCGGCTCGGCCCGGGAAAGCGCTGGCAACAACAGAAAGGAAGGGGTCCATGTAGCTGCAGCGCCCGCCCCCCTACCTAATAAGTTGCAGCAGGTTCGGCATCTACTACAATAGAATCCACTTCAGATAACCAAGCCTCTGCTAGGCAGCGTGTGGAATGGCCGAGAGCGGACCTTTTTGGATATATAATCCAAGCCAGCCAAGTCGAGAGTGGAGTTACGGGAACAGCCGTCTGATGGAAAACCACTTTCACGTTCGGTTCAGAGAGCACCTTTCTCGTTGAGAATTCCTCGTTCCCTTTCGTGTGAATTTCCCAGCGGCGAATTAACAACTTGTGGGGCCCTATCTATTCCATCTCTCGAGCCCCGAAGAAAACCCCCCTCTCCTTCGGACTCCATATCTCTTTTGACTCTATATATGCGGGCACCTGATATCTATGAGGGTTCACCCACCCCGGTTACAGCATTCCTTTCTATTGCGCCTAAAATCTCTATTTCTGCAAATATGTCACGTGTTTCTATTTATGGTTCCTATGGAGCTACATTGCAACAAATCTTCTTTTTCTGCAGCATTGCTTCTATGATCTTAGGAGCACTGGCCGCCATGGCCCAAACGAAAGTAAAAAGACCTCTAGCTCATAGTTCGATTGGACATGTAGGTTATATTCGTACTGGTTTCTCATGTGGAACCATAGAAGGAATTCAATCACTACTAATTGGTATCTTTATTTATGCATCAATGACGATAGATGCATTCGCCATAGTTCCAGCATTACGGCAAACCCGTGTCAAATATATAGCGGATTTGGGCGCTCTAGCCAAAACGAATCCTATTTCGGCTATTACCTTCTCCATTACTATGTTCTCATACGCAGGAATACCCCCGTTAGCCGGCTTTCGTAGCAAATTCTATTTGTTCTTCGCCGCTTTGGGTTGTGGGGCTTACTTCCTAGCCCCAGTGGGAGTAGTGACTAGCGTTATAGGTCGTTGGGCGGCCGGAAGGTTGCCATTAGTAAGTCAGTTTGGGGGACCGAAGGCAGTTCTCCGTGCACCGGACACGTAGCTTACCGAATCAGTTGCGACACGGATGGGAATGCATGCTACGAAAGAAAGGGTCGAGTCTGATACATCAACCGTCTACTCAATATCCTTGTACGAGTCCACAATCACTACACGAGATGAACCTGGGTTTGGTGAATGGAAGTTGGCCTTAGGTGTAATAGGACTCCCAGTTACTGCGCGCGATCGTATACTGAGGTGCTCCCCGCCGGTTGTTGGAACGACGCGAGCCGGGCCGGGCCTCGATTCAGAAAGATGAAGGGAAAGAGGTTACTAATTCCCCATCTCATTGGGGGCGGAAAACGAATCGACATCTCGATGTGATACAGCCCTCTATTTTTGTTGGGAAAGAACGGCGAAGTCCATCCGAACCGTCCAATGAAGAATAAGAGGAGAGCAAAGCGCCAATGGCGCGCGAAGCGCATGCGGAACGGGCACGGAGAAAAAAGAGTGTGGAGGAGAAGCAGCCGAGCTCATTCCCTTCGCTTCCTGGGCCCAAAGCAGTGTTTCCTGGCCAAATCCTGGATTTGGGGCTTCTTGCTACATATACTTTTTCTTTTATGTTATATGTAGTAATCTATATGAATAGAAAGATAGATCCATCCATCTATCCTATCCGATTTACTCAAAATATCTTATCTAAAAAAGAATCGATTTCATTCAACGTTTGATTCAAAGAACTGCGCTTAGCCCCCCCGCTCATGAAACGGCTCTGCTGCAATGGATGGCAGAGGGTCCGTAGTACCCGAAGCACTGGAGTGATCCAGTATAGGAAGGCGCCTAGAAGTGCCTACTACTACACCACACTACACTTGGCTCTACACATTTACAGAGCTAACCCCTGTCCAGTGTCTGGCAGAGCTAAGGGGGGCTTCAATCCTGACTCCTTATCCCCATCTCAGCCCAGGCTAACGGGGCCTTACTTATTCAGGTGGGAGAGTGGAGCCTCGAGAAGCACTGTTGAGAGGAAGACCATTGGCTCCTCTTCATTCTCTATAGGGGTCTCTGCCCACATGGAAGCGGGGCAGAGATGGAAGAGATCGAACACGGGAATAAGAAGCAAGCTCGCCTTCCTTTTGGATCATTTTGATAGAGGGGGATGGAGAAAGTGGACAAAACAGACTCCAATTTCCCAGTCGAAAAGACCTTTTTCGTCTCGACAAAGAGGAAAAGAAGAATCTTGAAAACGCTCCTAACCCAACCCCTTCCTTCGTAGAGCCGTGTATTGTAAGTGATCCGAACCTGCCCGGAGCGAGCCCCCCTGAGAGGCAAGTGAAGTTGGTGAGCCGTATGATGGGCAACTATCTCCTGCGGTTCGGAGAGGACTCAGCTGTTAGTTAGTACCCCCTTGGTTTCGGGGTGGACCCTTTCACTCTATTTTATTATATACGCTTAGCGAAAAGAATGTTTTTTGATACACCTAGGACATGGATTCTATATGAACCAATGGATCGTGACAAGTCGTTACTACTAGCAATGACTTCCTCTTTCATTACTTCATCCTTTCCATATCCCTCTCCCTTGTTCTCAGTGACTCATCAAATGGCACTCAGTTCATATCTGTAAGTTCGATCATTGACAAGGTTCAAAGAAAGGGTGGGCCATTGATAAAGAATAGATTCCAAACCACAATGCTAGCAGATGCGGGCCTCCGCTTTTCTTTGCCAGTAGCTAGTTCAGATATGGCAAGCGGTTCGAGTCAAGTGCCAGTTAAAGAACCAATTTCTTTCTAAAGGTTCCGAAGGCTTTTTCAATGGTCTTAACGCTTATATTTTCAACGGTCTTAAACCCAATACAATCTAAGAAAGTCTATGGTTACCTGTAGCTAAAGCAAACCATGTCCGCCGGTTACCTGTAGCTCAGTCAAACAAAGTCCTATGGTTCCCTGAGAATAGGTTCCGAAGGAACTAAATAGAATCCGGACTCAACTTCATTACCGGTTTTGTTTCGACTTCCGGCTTGAAAGAGTTTGATCTATGATACGCTTTCACTGAAAAACATTTCTTATTCTCTAAGCCCTATATTCGCCCTGTATCACGCCCTTATAAGCGTTCACACCTTGAACTCTGAAATCCTTGCCCGCGGTAAAGGTTCCTTCGGAACCTTAAAGGCAATCCACCGCCTTCCCTGTCGCTTGCTTGCTCCGCCCTGCAAGGGTCTCTTGAAAGTGAGACCCTGAACCCGGGCTATGAACGTGAACGACATTTTTTTTGTGTCGCTTCGCTCTCCACTTGCCCTCGAGTCCCAGCACCCGTAACTGCTTTCCCGACACGGTCTTCCTTCCTTCTCTGAACCGCTTGACCGGAAAGAGGTTCCTTTTCGTTCCGACTTCCTTCTTCTGCCTTCCCTTCGCCCCGCACCCGAAAGAGGTTTCTCTCTGAGCCCTAGAGTACCGCCTCCCTTCTCCGCCTACCCGAAAGAAAAGATTGACTCTCTTCCTTCCTCCAACGCCTGCACCCGGAACAGACTCTTTGATCTACCGCCCAAGCCTAGTTTCTCTTCGACCTACCACTAGCCCAAGAGTACTGACCCGCTTTCCCTCCAATCTTTCAGGCATAGCAGGGCTTTCCCACTTCAGCTTGAAGGGAAACAAGGGCTGGGAAGCCTTATCACACTAAAAGTACTCTACCATAAAAGAAAGTAGGCAGCGCATAACCATCGCTGGTCTTTCTGCACCCCCGTGGTATGGGATAACACCCAACCATGTTACCGTCCACCGGACTAAGACTAGTCTCCTCTGCGACTAGTTTTCTGGCCGAGACCTATGAGAATTGGTATATCCATCTGGCTGGCCCTAAGTGGATTTTGCGGATAAGATCCGGGGCGGGACCTTAGCCGGGTACCAGAGCGGAGGGGGTACCAATCTGAGATAGGAAATAGATGGTGAAGGTGACCAGAGCTATTTTGAGCGTGTTGACCAGTTGAGTGGAGTACATGAACGTTCCGTGATGTTTAGTCAAGTCCCGTACTGTAATGTATTGTGCCATTCAGCTTACCAGTCCTATTTGGTACAGAAATGGAGTTGGGTAATGGGAGGTATTTGGGTAGCTGTTCAACTACCTCAATGGTCGAGGGATAGATATGGTGGGGGGTGCCCAGTCATCATAGGTGCCTGAATAAGATCTATATCGAAAACTCACCGGGAGGTTTACCTTCAGGTTTCAGTCACTAACCAGATGGGGGAATCCCTTTGCTGGAGGATATCTGAATCCTTTCATTCCGTGTGTTAAGCGAACGTATCAAAATAGGCGTTAGTCTAACGAATCAAAACCTATCTGGCCACTGTTTGTGTATGCGAAAACGGCATTGCAATAACGGAATGATTGAAGCGAAACATGCAGTCAAGTGTAGTTCCGTAAACTACACTTGACCCTAGCTGTCGAAAACAAATAGCTTATATGAATCACACAACTGTAGATCATGTTCGGAAACAATAAGGTGCCGCGCTAGATAAAACCACAGTGCCCTTTCTCACGACGAAAAGAATATATAATCTACTTTATAATACATTTAGCCACCCATACTTTCTAGCCACCAAGTACTTTTAGTGCGGTTGGTATCTGAAAGTGCTTTTCCTGGCGTTAAGCGAAGGGAGGAGCTTCCCTCAAGAAGCCCGAGCGGAGTTCTTTTACCACTTTCACCGTCCTTCGGACCTGCTCTACGGAAGACAAGCTCAGAGATCTTTGACCACTTTTCTTCGTCCTGCTTTACGAGCAACAGGGTATTCTCAATCGCCGAAGGCTCGCTCACTTGCTTGAGGGAACTCATTAACTCACTTGCTAACATAGCTACAACTAACTCACTTGCTTGAGGAAACTACCTTGCTAACATAGCTACAACACTACTGCTTTCTCTTTGTCGGTATTTAATGAACTTAAACTTCAAAGCTAATAAGCTCTGTAATAATTTCTTTAATCCGCTATCATGTCAGTAGTCAGGTAGGAAAGCTAGAAAGAGTGATTCTCCCGTATTCCATCCAGCTTACGGGGAGGGAGATTCCAGCTAGCCAGACCGATAGGAAGATGAGCGAGGGAAGCACGCTATAGAGTAGAGATGAAATAGTATTCTTTATTAGAAAGACAGACAGATGAAAGCCAGGAATACCTGAAAGCAAAGGAGCGATAGGCAGAGGATGCTCTGGAAGAAGCTATTTAAGAAGCTATAACTGGAAGCAATAAGTAGAACCAGAATGAATGAAATAAGTATCACCTTCATTCTTTTCTGAAAGCTATCCAGCCAGAAGTCATACATTTCTTTCTATCGTACTAAGAAGCGGACAACCACGCAAGCACGCATTTATACTTATAGTTTAGTTCAAGCTAGTTCAGTTCTCCTTTATTCCACGCGTTAAGGCAGGCTCCTCGACCAAAGTTAGATCGGATACGGTATTCCATCAATAAGCAAGCGAGGGAATCTCCTGTATTCCTTAATTCCAGAATTTCTTCCTTCTGAAATCGTCTTCCTGTCTTCAATCCATAAAGGAAGTGCTGCTAATGTAAGCAAGTTGTTCCTATCCTGTATTAAAGAAAGATGCCAGGGAGTTACGCTAGGGAGAACAGTACTCTTCTTTCTGTATTGATGAACTACCCCACCCAAGCGGGATACTATGAAGCCAACCACTTCCAGCTAGTTCTTCTTCTCCGGTACCCACGCTCTACTCTAAATAAGGGAAGCTATAACTGATAGCTCATTCACGCAAGGGAGTTCCTCTGAAATCAGTCATCCAGTGTATAATAACCATACCCGAAGCCCGTAAAGGGAGTCAGTCCTGCTATCAGACTTCAAGCTCTTTCTGTATTCGAGTTCTGATGATCCAGTATGAAATATGAGAAAGACTGTGCCAGCGGAATGATGGGATACTACTTTTTGAAGCGAGCGAATACAGATGCTAATTCAAGCGAGTGGTTTTACGGTAGGCTAGCGTAACCTATAACTTCCGGCTAATTCATGATAGTGGTGTTGATCAAGTAAGCTATTTAATGAGAGTTGTTATTCTCCAGTAATCATCTATATAAATACAATACCCGCTTAAAGAAGGGAGTCCTTAACTTAAGGCAAGCTATTTCATTCAAGTTGTTATTATCCGGTATTCAAGCACTAAGCCATAGAGGCAGGCAAGAAAGGAGGGAGGAGCTTCTCCAGTATGCTATTTCTCCACTATTGAGTATTGTTTTATATAAAGACAGACCTAAGCAATGATCCAATTCCTAGGTCTCTCTTTCCTTCTTTCGCTTTCTTCATAAAGAGTATTCCAGCACCCAGCCATAGAGGGAGACTAGCTAATACCTGCTGCTTGCTCCGGCTTATAAGGCTTGCTATTACACCTGCAAGGGAGACCCAGAGGCAGAAGAAGCTGAAGAGTACTCTTTCTCCAGCGCTTTCATGATAGTTGAGTTGATCAAGTCATCCAGTATCCGAAAGAATGCCTGCTTACAGGGAGAAGGGATACGACTATCATACTTTGAGTGGTTCTTAGAAAGGAATCAAGTATATAAACAATGCACCAAGCAATGAAGAGCCATACCAGCAAACCAGATCGATAAGCTTTGTAACTACCCCACCCTAACCCACTACACTAAGCACGGGAGTCCGTCCTCATAGTGAATGAATAGAGTAGTAAGCCAAGCAGCTTTAAAGAGTGAGGTTAATAAGGTAAGGAGCTCTAAGCGAAGAAAGCTAGTGGTTATTCTTTAGTAATCCAGTTAAGAAAGGAAGGGATACCCGCAAGCCAGACTTATCGCTCTTTCATTCTAGTGGTTATTAACAGAAAGAGTCATCCAGTATTCCACCCACTAGCCCCTAACCCAATAAGAAAGCAACCTAATCACTATCACTTAAAAGCAAGGGAGTTCATGCGAGTAGTGTTGAGAAAGGAAGCTAATTAATGTGAGTTCTGAATCTCCTGTTGTATTCCAGAAGCGGGATAATACTACTATTCTTGATTCATGCTTGTAGTTCTTATTCATTAAGCAGCGAAAGAATGCTAGTTCTGATCCTTAAGTATGCAAGTTAATAAAGACAAGGACAGCTTTAAGGGAGGGCTACCACTGTTGAATAAGGGACACCAGCGAGCAAAGCAAGGAGATCAGATTTGGAGAGGAAGCTTAAGAGTAGTCTTTATTTAGTATTCTCTTGATCCACTATGAATGAATATTTGTATAAATATATATATATACTGCTTATCAACTCAGCAATATGAGAAAGGAAAGACAGCTAGTGGTTCTTATGCTCTGGAATGATAGTAGTTCTTCTAAAGGAAGCTATTGAATGCGACTACAGATTCTTAAGTCATAAATATGAGAAAGACCACCCTCTTACACAAGCAAGGAATACAAGCAATAAGTATCACCTGCCTTTAATAGAGTATGAAAGCAAGGTAGAATTCTAACCTGATATCTCGTCAAAGAAAGATATGCAGGCAGAGTAGAGCAGGAAAGATGATAAGTAGAGCAAGAAAGATAAGAAGAGTTAGGGGGACTAGTAATCGTATTCATGAAAGCAATAAGGATAACCTGATATCGAGTATTATACAGAGAATCAGAGTGAAAGGAATGCAGAGCTAGCTTGTCTTAAAGAAAGAGTTAGGTTAAAGAGAGAAGAATACTTATAGCGAGTAGTCTTTCTATCGTAATCCATCATCGAATAACCTTATCAATCGTCTGAGGGAGACCACTTGAAGCATGCAAGCTAATTATTCGAGTGGTTATGATCCGGTACCAAAGCTAAGCTCTATCCCAGCACAAGCCAGGAAGACAAGAGAGGGCAAGCAAGGGAGCGAAGCGAAGACGCTATAACTTATATATCTTATAATAAGGAAGATCATGCAAGCTAGCTTCTTATCTCCTTAATTCCTTTATTCAAGAAAGCAAGAAGACAGAAGTATAACCTTCAATCGAGGCTAATCATGATATGCAGAGTAGAGCTGGGGGAGCGCAGAAAGACGCTATAACAGTAAAAGCTCCTGGACTCTCAGTATCATTTATACTTTACTCCAGCTATGAGAGGACGTCCTACATTTGGCATGCTTCTTACGGCATTTTCAGAATTCATCAGCTGGAGAACGGCATTTCATAGAGCTTTTTCCTTTGGCTTTCCTCCAATCTTTCTGGCAAGGCGTTCTTTCCTTAAGTCAAACTAGGGCTTTCAATATCGGAGGAGGAAAGCGAACAAGGTTGTCTCTACTGAACAAATAAATGGTAGGAAGGCGAGCAACAGGAAAGCTAACAAGGTTGTCTCTACTGAACCACTGTAGAATTTGCAGCTGCTGGCAAGGTTGGGTCGGCTAAGGCAGATGAAAGAGTCTAAGATCCAGATGCGCATTCAGTACACTAATGAGTACAGGATCCAGTCTTTGCGCCATAACCAGATACATATTTTGGATCCAATGGACCATGGACTATACGCCGTTTGACACCCAGTTCCAGAAGCTGGTGGTGGAGCTCCGGGCGGAGGCATCGAAGCATTAAGGAGCCAATCCCCCACCGGATAGGACACATTTGGATAGAACTGCTGCCATGCGAATCTCCCACTCCAGCCTTTGTTTCTCAACCTTAGGGACTTGGAATCGTAGTACTTGGCCTCTGATAGAGTGAGGGAACAAGGGGATGGATTGGCTTCGCTCGCCTCTTCTTTCAAGTGCCTTTGTTAAAAAAAAATGGAAATTGGCTATCATTTCAAACCTGTAGCATTCAACGTCTTGAAAGCAAGCAAGTGACTTTGAGGAATTTTCTAGCGGGTCTGAGGAACTGGACTCCACTGGGCCTGAGGAACTTGACTCCACAGGCATTTAGATAGCTCGCCTAGTACTACTTGCAGGTGTAAGGAGATTTCTTCCAATCGGATAGGGCTTGAAAACTCACGACTGAACCCCCACGACAGGATCTGGGCTTGATGGAGCATCATCTGTTAAAGCTGGTCGATCGAACCTTTATCGGGATCAGAGATTGGGGAAGGGGAACACTCCCCAAAATAACCAGGTAGGTCGTTTCTCTCATCAGCAGCTAAACGCTGGTGGCCTTTGATTGCATTAAGCCCTCCTCCTTTTTAGGGCTTTGGAGTGGAAGGTTGACTCCGATTTCGTGGTGCGTGGTTCCCCGGAGAGAGGCATGTGGGCCAAACTGAGTTCCTTTTTGAGGGCTTTCCCACCAATGGTTCATCTTCAACCGAAGGCCCCCTCTATGTTGTAAGCGGATCTACCTGGAGCAGAGGATCCATTCATATCAAACGTGAGGGAGCGTAAATGACTTTTTCATAAGTCACAGCTTGAATCCTGTCCTTTATGAGAAGTGCCTTCATCCCATTAAATGGATGAAGGCGCCTATCACAACCTACAGCTTGCAGACTAGGTCCGTGATCCATGGCATATACATGGGCTCAAGAGTGGACCTGGCAAGGCTGGATTGGCCTCAAATCCTGTTCCTTTTCAAGCGCCACACTAAATGGACGGGCGACCACTGCGCGGAAACCAAAGCAGAACAGAGAGAAAGGGGAAAGCTATAGTTCAAGTTCAAGCACCCATAAGAGCAGGGCGAAAGTTCTTCACCGAAGCGACGAGATTCATTCAAAACTAAATGCCTTGATGATGAGTGTAAAAGCTCCTAAACAAGTGAAAGACTTAGGAGAGCAGAAAGTACATATTAGCCTGATCCCGCGCCTGTTCGAAAGTACGTTGACGACCTTAACCTTAACGGGCCTCAAGATTGACTGTGACCTTAACTGCTCTTATATACACTTAACTGCACTTAAGTTGTTTACTTCACGGGCCTCCAGATTCATTTGTTAGCTGACCTTGACTGAACTTGACTTCATTTCTTAGCCTTGACCCCCACTTCATAAGACTGAACTTGTTAGCAGTAAGTGGTAGAGTGTAGAGGTATCGAAGACTGAACTTGCTGTCAGTAAGAGTAGCGCGTCAGGTTGTTTAAGCGAGCCAAAGAGTTGCTTGCTGCTTGCTGCTACCGCTCCTATTACATACGGATAGAACACTGACTGACTGGAAGGAGAGAACGAGAGAGTGACTGACCGACCGAACCGAAGGGAAAGAAGTAGTCTTGGTATTGGATCCGCTCTTCTGTTAGCATGAACATGAATTAGATTCTATTCTTATTATTTCAAAAAGAGAACCCCCCACCCGAACCCTTCTTAATACCACCAAGCCCTCTCGAATGAGTTCTACGATAGAAGCTTTCAACGTACACCCGGGGACAAATCTTTCACTCACTGAGAAGTGAAAACCTGTGACTATATCGTCCTGAAGACGGATGCGACGGGAAGAAGTGGCATTTGGAAGTGTTGCTGACTTAACATTTAGGTTTCGGCATAACAAAGCTTGCACTGTCTTTTCGCACTTAGGCGCACAGCGTGCCGTTGGTAATGATTCTACTACGGTGCCACAAATTCGCAAGCTGATCCTAAGTAATCGTTGTTGTTCATTGATTCCGGAGGAACTACTTCGTTAGGATTGGGGAATTGCTGCGATTCTTCCTGAATAGCCTCGATTCTCCCGTCGAGAGTAACTTTGAAAGTCTTACCTAAACTCTTCCGACTGAATATGAGAAAGCCTATAAAACGACGAGCTACTATCATTTCTTCATTATAGATTGAGATCTTCTTCGGACTTGATGCACAAATAGATGGAATAGCAGCAAATAGCATCTTTCTATCCTGCATATCCGTGGAACTCAATCTCATTTAGAAACGTTATCAGCATCTATCTTTCAGCAACTGAACGGGAAGTTGTTTAGGACAGGACTATAGAATCGGATGCGCTCGCCTAAGAGAAAGGCCCTGCCCCTGCCAACCAAGTAAAAAAGGAAACAAGAATGAAGAGAACGAAACGAGAACAGAACTTCGTATTTGGTAACTCTCTAGTAGTCATGTTTAACCTTGAATGCAATTTATAGATTCTACAGCAATAGTCCCTCGGACTCGGAAAGTAATAACAAAAATGGCTGACCCTATAGCAGATTCCGCAGCTGCCACTGTTGG
>CM037589.1:151431414-151438065 GCA_021018995.1 Chloranthus sessilifolius
GCTAACTAAACCCAGGGCAACCCATTAAAAGAAGACTTTCAGCCCTTGGCATAGAAGCTGTGAAAGAATAGGCTGCTGGAGGAAGAACCGTTCTTAGAGTGATCGTAGACAGTCTTAATGGCACATCAGTAACAATTTTTGAAAGTAGGAGCCCAAAGCCTATCGATCATTGAACTATAGAGTGGAGTAAGGAGTAAGAAAGCGATGTCTTAAAAAGCCTTCTGTCTAGCTCTGCACATGGTGGCTGCTGCATTAAAAAAAGTATTTGAATCTTAATTTTATTTATCAGTTAAGATCTAGTAAGAAAAAAGGGAATTGCTTTATCCTGCAAGTAAAGTAAGGAAGACTCTGGCTTAGCTCATTCACTCCTAAACAATATAAAGTTGCACATTCGATCACCTACTCCATTGACAACGGATTTCACTACCATTCGCATTTTTGGGCAACTTTCACACTCTCCTTTGCCACTGCATAACTAGATCAGATCACACAGACAGACAAAAAGACAACAAAAAAGAAGATGAAAAATGGCAGGTTGGGGAATAATAAGGAAGAGTCAGCTGCTGACGAGTCTGCTATATATAGTTTTTTTCACTTTATTCCCGTTGTCGAAAGACCGGGTAAGATAAGCAAGAAGTCTTTGAGCGAAGAAGTTGTCCTTGGATAAGTGCGAGAATATACCTTTCAAAGTCAGTCCCTCAGGTCGGTACTTCCATGGACATGGTAGCCACGTGTTATTACCCCCATTGGCAGAGCTAGACGATCTTCACTCTCTCGATCCCTTTGAAAACAATTTGCCTATCTATTTGATCTGACCAGGTAAATCGACCTATACCCCAGCGTACCAGAGCTTTTCTACCCGCGTAAGATCTTTTTTTTTTTTCTTAGTCAAATGATCGATTCACTCCTCAATCGCAGCAGGCAGACCTTCTTAATAATAGATCATTGCAAACCCTTCTACGCCTATCTTCCCCTCTGCGCCTTGAAGTGCACGAAGACCCTATTACTTAAGCGGGTGCTATCACTTAAGAAAATCTCCGGGTCATTCTTCAAGACTACCACCTTCCTTCTTTTCGGGCATTGGAAGATGAATCAACTCCATATAAGCTGGATGACCCGGGCCTTCTTTGTGGCTTGGTGTTAACTGTCGCACTATCAGACCTTTAAGGTTAAGTTAGTGTTCCATGAACTCAATCCCACATAAATGCTGTGGCATAAGTTATCTAGCTACATTCTATTACCGGTTGACACCCCCTTGAAACTTTATTTAAGAAGTCTTATGGGATAACATAAACCAAGTATGCCTCTATCAATTGGATGTTTGAAAAGTAATCAAAAAATATCGTAAGAGAGGAAAGAATCTTGTTCCTAAAAATCCTATGTCTTTCTTTTTCTTGGTTGGTAAACCCAACCGGCGATTTCCGACAAGTCTTTCTTCATTTTTAGAGCAAGAAGCGGAACTACAACAAAATTAGATTCGTCTTGCCGGGTCTTTATCGCCTTTCGCCGGTAGAAATGACTTAATCAAGAGAGAACAAGCAGAAGTGATAAACTATACGATAGAACCAAACTCAACAGAGTAAATGGCACCAACTGATTCAATAGCTTCGGTTACGCCTTTGACTTTCCTAATCCTAATGCCATGGCCCTTCCAAGGCCTAATGCTATTCCTCCAACAGATGAAATAGCTGCTTCTTCGAATGCCTTATGTCAATTTCTTCTTCAATCGATTCATCTCGGTCTAACGACTGCATGGGCTAGCTGAACCCGTGGAAAAGAAAAGGCTTGATTGCCCCTGGGCTGGGCTCAACTCACTAGGAAGATAGAACCAAAATGAGTAGTAGCGCTAGCGGCGCAGAAGGAGCTTGACACCACATCTTTCAAGAGTCCCCTTGAAGTCAAAAGAGGGAAGGCAGACTTGCCTTTCTAAGCTTAGTAAGCCATCGAGGCTTTTCCTTCTGCTCCTAGGTTTCATTGGGTTACGATTGGTTCACGAACGATAGAAGAAGAAAAGAATTTAGGATTCGACTAGCTTTTAGCTTCAAGTGGTTCAGTCTTCTTTGTAGCCCTTTGTTTAAGATTGGTAGCAGTCCCTTTTTAGCACCACCTTTCCCTTTCTTCTCTTTCAGCAGCCTCCAATCGTAGGCCAGCTGAAGACCGAATAAAGCAGCCCGCTTCTGATCTCAACAATGACATCTCAACGATCGCAATCCGTAGGCTAAGAGGAAAGAACCTGAAACCTTCACTTCAGGATAAACAGAGTCTCGCGGGGAAGCTGAGATGGCCGTGGGGGGGTCCGTAGCTCATGTTCAAGCAGGGGTTTCTACGCCCGCCCAGGAATACAGAAAAGGAAGTGCAGCCGAAGGTAATGCAATTGTGGAATTCCGTTCAAATAGAAAGCTTTTGCTTTTGGCCAGTTCAAGGTCAGTCGTGAGCTGTAGGCCGTTTTCAGATAGTAGCGAACCAGAAGAAATTCCCGTAGTTGCATAAGGGGGACGTTGAAAACTTTCCAGCAGATAGTATGGAATACTCTTCTCAAAACGAGCACTATACTCTTTCTTAGTTTAGGGCAGAAACATACTCAAGGAACGCAAAGCTAACCCTAAATATTTCATATTACCTCAGCTCAAAGGTTGTTTACTCAGATATTTCTTATCAAAGCGAGGGATTCGTTTCAGGCGAAATCAAATCAGAAGCGATTTCCGCTCTACCATTAATTGAAGCTATTTCCGCACCCCTGTCCGGTGGTTTGAGAAAGAAAGTCGAGACGAAAGAGAGTTATGGCATTTCTAGGATTAGAATACGGTCCTATTGATTCAATCTTTATGCTTGGCACGGAACTCTTGTTTCGAGTGAAAGGGAGGCCCGCACCGCATTCACAGGTAAATTTCCCTCTACGGTAGGGGTGTGGAAATATAAGTTAGTTGACTTCTCGACCAAAGGTAGTCTAGCTCACCCTCAAAGTAGGAATAGATTCTATGAGTCGTGATCCAGTTAAGATAGGGGGCATTTCTAGCATTGAAAATCCCTATTCTTTATTCTTATTGAATAGTGAAAATAACTATATGAACATACCTATTCTTTTCAAGAATAGCCTCCTCTTATCGAAAAGAAGGGTCCGAAGAAGACAGAACTGGCCATCCTTCTCATCCCCGTAAGGAAGTAGAGCGCGGTGAAACAATTCCGTCGTTCAGTCGAAGGGGACAGGTTAGCAGCTTCAGGATAACCCGAGCAGTGAAACAGAAGTAGGGTTCAGGCCAATCGATCCTATTTCGATTATACGGCTGGGTTCTAAACCAAAAAAGGGCATTTGAGAAATCAAAATTCTGGTATTCCATATAGAAGAATAAATTAGAATTCTTACCATTCAAATTGGCCTTTTCAAAAATGTATATTTGAGAACTTGAAATGAAAAAATAGGCTTTGATCGGTCAACGAAATGCTCTGCTTTCAAGCCCGATAGGTCATTCTCTTTCTAGTTAAAAGCTGTTCAGGCATCCGAACAGGGGTTTAGTCAACTAAGTAAAGTATACCTTATCACTGCACGCTTTCGATATCTCTGTCTCCCATCGTAGGCCCGCCAGTGAGAGTCTCGTCAACCATTCCTTTTACAAAGATAGCTCTTGAGCAAAAATAGATAGAGGAAATAGTAGCTCAAGTCTCGGAAACCGTTCCCAACATCATCCAGGAAAAAGAAAGAAGAGCGTACTACGGTGCTTAATCTGTCCATGTGGGCAAGCAAGTACTCCTAATCGGCTGTTGCAAGCTGCTGTCCAAGGCAGGGCGAGGGCGGCTAGTAAGCAAGTTGACTCAGGTAGGGAGAGAGTCTATCGAGCTCCAGGTTTGGCTTCGATAAAGTCAGATCCTCACGATCCGGCATTCATAAGGGCAGAAGCGATGTTTGATAACTAAGCAGAGGAAGTTCTTTTAGCAAGGGAGGATTCCAATTGAAATCCTGCATCTATTGGCGGATAGCACTACATACTTGCTTGGTTACGCGAGGGGTTTTTCTAGTAGAGTAGCAGCAATAGCAGTTGCCGCATAGAGGGATATCGTTGACTGGTACAAGAATAGAATTCCTCTATTACACTTTCTTTCTACTGGTTGGCTTACCCTGTATTTCAAGAGTGAATACCGCAGTTAGGAATAAATACCTCTGTTTGTTTGGTCTAAAAACAAGATTATTCATCACCGCAACCACTTGTCTTTGCTTGCTTACTTCTAAAGCAAACCAGACTGAAGACAGTAGAGAAAGACTTTTTATTACGTTATCCAGAATGCGATGCCCCAAGGCAAGAAAGTCGCAATCGGCTTTCAATCCTATGATTTGACTCGAATAGCTAATGTCAGATCTTCAATATGGTTCTGTAAATCAATCAACTCTGTCTTGGTAAACCCAATACCTTGTCTTTTCAGCTTTGAATCCAACAACAACCTTATAACATCATCGTGATACTGACCAACATTAGAACCCGAAGTGAAAGACTTAGCAATCCCCGACAGCTGACTGTAGAAATTGTTCCAGAACTGCTCAATAGTACGAGACTTACTGGAATCAGCTCCAGTCCTACAGCTGGTGAAATGGATCAAAAGCCTGTCTTTGTCTTTCTCGGGTTAAGCTAGTAGTCCATTGGGTGGTGGGATCTCCTCCTTTCTATTTACCTTGGCTGGGAACTTAAATCAAAGCCTAAGCCGGTCACCGGTAGGCTAAAATCAGATCGTACTTTGGAAGAATAGAATCTGTAAACGAGTCTGGATTGAGTTAAGGCACTAAAACGCCGCATAGAGAAAGCGAATTTGCCGTTAGTGATTGCATCCGTTTCCCATGCTTTCCGTTGGTCAACAACCAACCACATGAAACTTTTATTAGAAATGGAAGAAAGGGTTAAACCCGAACAGTGCCCCGCGACCAAGTCGACACTGAATTAGATTAAGGACTATGAGAGTCAACTCCAAGATGGAAGGGGAGGCAGAGGTAGACCTCACGATGGTTCCCGATAGCTTTAGGATTAGTAAGGAGTACTCAACGGGCATAAGGGACCCACCGGGTAGATTTTAAGACGCTCGCAATATGGTTTGTTTTTGGGATTGGGCAGCAAGCTATCTGTTCCCGGAAGCAAAAGTAGTTGAAGCCAAAGGCAACAACGAGGCCCCCGAAGGGGGAAGGGGAAAGCGGGTTAGTGGGTTCCCCTTATCTTTTGGAAGGTTGCTTGCTTACCGGACAAGAAGGATGGATGGTCATGGTCGATCACACCGAAACGATTGACGTCAAAGAAAAGGACCACACCACATCGCAACAGCTAGAATGATTCAGTCAATTTCAATGGGGTCCAGCTCCCCTGCCAGAACCATTAGCACCTAAAGAACAAGACTCAGGAAAAAAGCAGCAGGATACAGATGATAACACTCCAAATAGAGGAAGCAGCGACCTAGGGACTATGGATAGAAGAAGGCAGGGAATATCCCCCAGCGATTTTTGAGTCTTTTTGGTTTCCGAGTCCAAGACCGATCCAAGACAAGGGCATTCTATCCTATAAGCTGGGAGCACCCCGAAGCGAAGGGTCTAACCCCGATATCAGAATATGGGATAGGGGCGGGTTAGCGGTACGGGCGTTGATATGGGTTGGGTTCGCCCGAGTCGCTCACTGCAGGAATTCCTCAACCATAGCCAGTAGTACAATCGCGTCTAAGGAAGTAAGATGGGGGCGGATTGGCCTTACCTTTCAATCTTTTAGAATCTAGCTGTTGTAGCCTTCCTTTGTCTCTTGCTGCTGGAAGTCGAATAAAGAGTATTAAGAAGTAAGCTAAGGTCCGGTGCTTTCCGGTCTATTGAATGAGTTGCTGCTCCGGGAGTCTTATCTTTCCGAACGGGAAGGGAGGGGCCCATGTCAGGGGTAAGTGCTCGTCGTTGAAAGACATTTGATGAAGATCCGGTCCTCGGCTGCCCGATCCCTTTGTCTTTCTGGGTGCAATGCGGCTGGCTCTTAGGCAAGCACAGAAAGGGCCGCTCCCAGTTCAGGGGTTAGTCCTATCGATTCAGAAATTCCTAGTGCCTAAAGGTAAGGATACGCGGGCGGTACAGGCCTGGAAGCGCGCGAAGAAAGGGTGTTGCTGCGCTGATCTCCCCTAAAAGTTCATATCTTTACTATATTGATTGAATGTTGCCGTTAATGTCATCAAAGTCCTCCTCCAATTGCACCAGTAAAATTGGGCTTATATGCGTAGATCTGGATCCCTGGCTTTGTCCATTAGCTTCGAAGCGCGAACTAAGACTCCTAGACCACTAAGCAGTTTTTTAACATGTAAGAAGAGTTGGCTCTTTAAGCTGCAAGCACGAAAGGCGGAACTTGAGCAAGGATTCATTCTTTCACTGGTTCTAACAAAATGGAATACTTTCCTGCTTTGTTAATTCCACAAGAATCTCAGCAATAGGTAAGTGGTAAGACTCATAAGGTATGCCCTTTTCTTTGCTAACTGCTAACCACGCCGAGGACTCTAACCTCGGTTCTTCCTTACGCGGTAAATAAAAAACACCATCTTAAACCCTCTTGCGTCGGGCTACTCTATTACGGAAGGATCGAAAGAAGTAGCATCTCGTTTCCGTCTTGGCCTCTCCCTTCGGCCCCCCTTTCCCCATGCCCCCCGTCTAAT
>CM037589.1:151449683-151462341 GCA_021018995.1 Chloranthus sessilifolius
GTACGCGTGTACACGTACCATGATTCCTATCCAAGGCCCCAGAAAAAGTGTCATTTTCAAAGTGGATTTGAGGCCGGTTAAAACGTCAAATAATGGCCTTAGAATATAAATTGACCTTATGGCAGCAGTCCTCTTTTTGAGTTCTCATGCGCATACTTGCACGCATATTAATAGGGCTCCCCTCTGCTTGAGGAAGGTAAAGGCCTATCTCTTATAGCAGGAATAGGAGTTAGATTTCTTCCTTAGCACAAGCGCTAAGCGATAATAATACCTTTGCTTACAGGAACAACAAGACGAGGGAAAGAGACAGAGGGGAGAGCCCTCAAAGCCCCCATTGCGCGCTATCCCACATCCAAGAACAAGAACTGCAACAGCAACCTAATACATTCCTTTCTTTCTTGATTTATGACTACCCTCACTCTCAGAGAAGAAGGCAAAAAGAATTGAATTACAAGACCGCCTTAAAGAATGTAAAGGCAGCTGCAACCGATATATCCGATGCTTATCTCTCTCTATCCTACGCTCTTCGCCTAGAAGCCAATCTTATTGGTTCTAATCTCTCCTAGGGTGAGGAATCACAGAAAAAGCTCATCGACGGGATACCAGATATAAGACATTCTAATCTAGCCTATCGTGCTATAACACTAAAGTTAACAACAAGGCGCTGGTAGTTTCAAGCCAAAGCCCCAATTGCGCGTATCCCACATCCAACATCCAAGAAGTAGGTATCCTTCAGGAAAGATCAAAGAGAAGGAGAAGGCTGATGAAGATCGCTTGCTACTGGGACCTATTTCCCTCGGAGGTAGAGCCTTCAGGGGACCAAATACTGAAATTTAGTGAAAGAAATTGATTCTTGTTCGGCAACAGAATCCGTAAGACAATCGGGCTTACCTCAATGTCGGGATATCCGGGCTCGTTGAATGGCGGTTGAATGGTGTCGGCCTTGGTTGGCTTGAAGGCCTTTGCTGTAGGAGTGACCGGGGGTTACCTCGCTAAGGTGACTATGAATTGACTATTTACCTCGGGTTTCTTCTTTCCTGACTTTTCATTAAGAAGAAACCTTTTATCAACCCGATCGGGATAGCCGGGGGGCTAGGAAAGTACTTAATAATTGATAGATAGGCACGGAAGCCTCTCGAACGAATTGAATTGTTCGAAGTCCAGCACGATAGAAGGAAAAAAAGGCCTTGTCCTGAGTTCCCCTGAGGGTAGGGAATACAGAGGAGATCCACCAATGAATGCCTATATAGCAGATAGTGCGCAGGTTTTTATCCCAAGTAGGGTAAACCAACGGATTTGGTAATAGAATCGGTTGTGCAATAAGATGTCCCCTTCTACTTACTATAAGTAAGATGCCTTAGATTAGCCCAGTCTCCAGGGAAGGTTTTGATTCCTCCCTTATCGAGCTAAGAGTCACCAGCCCAGGGTTTCATCTTTTCATAGTGACCCAGGAAAGAAGGATCGGGAGAACCGGGGCATTGCCCTGCCTCAACGGAGAAGCTGGAAGAAATCCCCGCCTTGCTTGTTCATAAGCTGGGACCAGGATTGAAGACTCGCCGAAACAAAGCTAAAGAACCCTTATTAAAGTATACTTTCGTTCGTTCTTCGTTCCGTCCTTGACCCATGATCAATGGCTTAATCCATCCACTGGACCACCTGGAATTCTTAATGAAACCTTTACCCTTAGCACAAGCGCTAAGCGATAATAATACCTTGAGATTGAAAAAGGAAATTTCTTATGAAATCTTCTTTTCTTAGCTTAGATTAAGATCATCAGACCGGTAAGTTCAATCAAATTAAGAAGGAATGAATTTCTTTTGTGATTCCTTCTTTCCGCTCTTCGCTTAGCTACACCGGCTTACAGATGCCCATGCCCTTCATGGATCTAGGAGTTCATACGAATAATGGCTAGCGGGATTCCGCATTCAATCGGAGTTGCCTTAGTTGGTTTCCGAAGGGAAGGCACTCAAGACTCTATATAGTAGTTTATGCCCGCCCATATTAGGCTTCTTGAAGCATTATCATCCCTTATTTAACTTACAGGGCAATCAAGGAATAGAAGCTACCATCCTAGGGGGAGGATATATTCTCTCTCTACCCAGCTCCTCGTCTAGCAGCCAAGAACAAGAGAGCTACTTAACTCAGGTTTTAGAATGATTTTGGGTCAGATGAGAAAACCAACCCTAGGAGAGAGGCTCAATAAGATAAGTGAATCGGAGTTCCCGGAAGGAGGTCCCACCATTTACTTGACTCTTAGAACCTTTGTTGGCTTTGGGCAACGGGGATCAACTTCCAGGACAGGAAAGGGCGATCCATCTATTTATTTGACCCTAGTTCACGAGAAAGAGTCCTAGGGATAGCCCCCTTTGTTTTGCACCGAGAAGAAAGAAATTTCATCGTCTAAAGAATCGTCTAGATGAAGAGGTACCCCAGAAAGCAGGGATAGAGGAGGCACAGGCCTGCCATGCCATTACCAGAAACCAAAGGCAATTAGTTCCTCTTTGAATAGTACCGGAAAGGAAAGACAACTATAGAGTATGCCCCTAATAGAGTAGGGAATGATTATATCAACCATTCAGAAAGAAGTAAATAGTATGGTAAACAGGAGCAAGACGGTATGCAATGGAAAGGATAAAGGAGATGGAATCAACTCAATTCAATAGAATGAGGTCTTTTTTTTTAGTCTAGCTTTGATACCACCCCCCTTTGGGCATGGTCGGGGAATGCCCATGCTTCGTCCCGGTGTCCACCAAGAAAGACGAGGGCAAGATTCTCTCGGCTCTTCAGCTTAAGAAGGGCCTTCGAAAAGGGGAGTTAACCTACTTGGCCACATTACGGGTTGAGTCTAATGATCAAGATCACAGCTCTGCCCCTCCACAAGTGCTCCGGGTGCTAGATGACTTCAAAGATGTGATGCCGAAGGAACTCCCCGAAGACCGATCGACCATCAAATCGAACTAGTGCCTGGAGCCAAGCCGCCCGCAAGGGGGCCTTACCGGATGAGTCCACCTGAATTGGCCGAACTACGAAAGCAGCTCGATGCACTGTTGGAGTCCGGCTTTATCATACCCTCAAAGGCTCGGAGCACCCGTCTTATTCCAGCGGAAGCATGATGGGAGCCTTAGATTGTGCGTGGACTACCGAGCGTTGAATAAGGTCACCGTGAAGAATAAGTCTCCTATCCCGCTCATTGCCGACCTATTCGATCAGCTCGGGTCTGCCAAGTCTTTCTCTAAGCTGGATCTAAGATCGGGTTACTATCAAGTGCGAATAGCCGAGGGAGATGAACCAAAGACCACATGCTCAACGAGATATGGCGCCTATGAATTCTTGGTTATGCCGTTCGGCCTGACCAATGCCCTAAAACCTTCTGCACACTAATGAACGAGCTCTTCCGGAAGTACCTGGACAAGTTTGTGGTGGTGTACCTAGATGACATTGTTGTGTACAGCTCCACCCTCGAAGAGCACAGATCAGGTCCGCAGTAGAAGGAGGAGGTGCTATTGCCCACCAGTCAGATAGCGAGCGATCACTCAGCAATGAACACTAACTGAAAGCGGCCGGGAATGAGTACCTATCCCTTACGGGAATCGAACCCGTGTCTTCGACATGAAAAGACGATGTCCTAACCACTGGACGAAAGGGACCAAAGATTCTTCATATACCTCCGAGAATAGAAGTGGTTCGTTTTCTTTCTATACGCAATTCGACGATTTTTTTTGTGTTCATGTTGGCGATTTCTGATGTGAATTCGGCGGGTCGTCCCCCCTTCCTACGGGTTCCCCCACCGACCCAGTGACACACCAACCACGCCCCTTCCCTTTCTCCGATCATCAAGCCTCTTTATTTGTCTTTCATCTTCCCGTCCGGGGCGAAGCGCCCGTTTTCAGTGGCGAAGGCCTATGCTACAGTCAGAAATAAAGTACGTGAAGGTGACGAAGTCACTTAGTCGAACTATAAAAAAATAAAAGGAGGCAAAGGTTACGAAGTCAGGTCAGCTGGTTAAGAAAAGCCCACGGAGCGGTAGGGAGTAGCGTCCGCAGTGGATATAGACTAGGCTAAGGGACACCCCGGCACTGACCTGAAAGGCGATCCGCTGACATAAGCAAGCGTCACATCCCATGATGAACGGTATGGGCCTGGGTACGATCGGCCGGCGCCTACAATCTCGACCGAGTTTCATTAAGGCCTTTTTTCCTTTAGCCAGCCCTATGTTGAGTAAGGGGTGGAAGGTGGTTTTTTGTTTGATGATTGTTGATTGGTTGGTTCTGGCCAGACTTTTCGTTGCTGCGACTCGAGACTGGTGAACGGTGGCGACCTTCAATGAAAGGCCCTTAGGGAACGGTTGGCTATCTGAGTTGATCCTCTTCTTTCTGCAAGAAGTCTCGGAACTGGACTCCACAGGTTTCGAGATAGGTTGCCCTGCGGGTAGTAGGTAGGACTTTAGTCTTCGGCTTTTGAGTATTCACTCCTAGTCTCGTATCGCACACAAAGACAAGATAGTCCTTCCCTCACTCCGAAAACACTTCGTTCACTGGCTCAGGAAAGGTTCGATTATACCCCTAGCCACCTACCAATCTGTTCATACGAAGAAATGAGGGATATACGAGACCCATCTCACATATTATGTACGCTATTCGTTTCGGAGGTGAGCTATCTCTTTTTTGTGGAATTTAAGTGGAATTACTAAACAACAAACCATTCTCGAAAAAAGCAATAAGTGAGTGTGCAGATTCGAATGTCGCAAAGCAAGAGCAAGCCATCCATTCTCTGCTTGTCCGCTCTCACCGGAGATAGACTTTGTCTGTGGCGTTAAGCAGGTGTGCATCGTGCTCCTGTCCATACAGTTAGTTCCACCTCCATGCCATGCCAGAGAGATAGAGTTGACTTTCTGTTGTTGCCTAAAAGCGATTCTCGCATCACATCTCACTTACGAAACAAAAGTTGTCTAGTAAGCAACGAGATAAGTGATCTCTTCCTTCTTGTTGGTCCCAAATACACCACCCTGTCATCTTTGTTCTGGTAGACGGGTAGAGTTGCCGTCATGTCATCTATCTGGCATTTCATCTCTGGCTTCGCTGAACAAACGTGGTTGTTCTCTTTTTCCGAGGTGTAAAGAAAGTAGCTGCTATTGTTATCGCATATATCGCTCTCACATACTGATTGGAATCCGAGTCACCACTCATCTCTCTCAAGCTCTTCAAATGAGAAGTTCAGATGCGAACAATTCTCGGTGGTGGAAGGACAGGTGCACCACAGTCTCTCTCGCAGGTTGAAGCTTTGGTGAACCCGCTCTATCCTGGAATGCCCTTTGCTACCCGATAGATGAGCTGCAGGGGATAGCACTAATCCATATCTGTTTCTTGAATATCGGAGTGAGAAGGATCCATCCATTATGTATGCAATTCATTTATCAGAGCTCTCCTTTTTCTCTAGTAAGTACCCAAAACCAACTATAGAAGTGGTAGGTGAAAAGCAGATGACTATTTCAGAACCTACTAGGCACTCGTTAGATTGTACTCACATTGCGGATATCGAGTGAAGAAGGCGCAACGACTCCTATATAGAATATATCTTAAAAGAGTCACAGAATACCAACCCACTTGTACATCCTTAGCTGCACAGCCGTACACGAAGCTCTTCTTTCTGTGCAATGCCATCCAATCTGTTTCTTTCTGGAAAAGCGGTATCACATAGCTGCCTATTTTAGATCCACTTCACTTACGAAACACAAGTTGTCCAGTAAGGGGCAGTGTAGAAGGGAGCTCTCACTCCCTTTTTCCCCAGCCAAGAAAGAGTGTATCTGCCCTGCCCTGTCATCTTCGGGTAGACGGGTAGAGTTGCTGCTCCGTGTCATGTTCCGGGTAGAGTCACTGCTATGTCATCTCCAATCTGTTTCTTGAATAGCTGAGTCATCATGTAGAGGAGTCGCATAAAGCTTCGCCTAACTAACTCATAAAAGACTTCTACCAATCTCTAAAGAAAGAAGGTGCATATGGAGAACGTAGCGGAGATGCGGGTACTGCACCTAAAGAAGGAAGTAGGCCAGGTAGAGAGGCAGAGACTGCACCTAAAGAAGAAGTACTGCACCAATAAGCGATATCCTCACGCATCTTCTTATAACGAGAATTGCCAATCAACAACTAATGTCAGGCATATAGAATAAAGAATCTCATAATCATATCGTCTTCTAGATGCACTGAAAGGTAAAGGTAGTAGTGAAAAGAGTGAGAAGATGAACTTCGTAGCGTAAATAACACACTTGCTTAACACTTCCCCACCGTGAGTCAAAGCAGCTTTATCACGCCCGGCTTTCAGGCTGAAAGTTCAATCCTCTCTTGAACTTGCTTTGCGGAGTGAGAATCTTAAAGTGAGAAGTTCATATTCGCTCTTCAAGTGAGAAGTGATGATAAAGAGAAGAAAGTGAGAAGATACTTGTTACTCTGCTGGGGGGTGGGAGTCAAATCATTAGTTCGAAGTTCAGATATAAATAATAAAGAAGGAACGAGACTGAAGACAGAATGACCGGCCCGCACGCCCGCTTAGAAGTGGATTCGAACCACTGACACAAGGATTTTCAGTCCTTTGCTCTAACCAGCTGAGCTACCTGAACCACTTTCCTAAAGTTTTTGTTTTCTTCATCGAAGAGCGCCCTACCGCAGTGGAGGAGCGTCGCTCAAGAACCGAGAGCCGTCCAGTCCCTTATCTTCCCTAAGGTTCAGAGTTGTGTTCTTCGCTATAGACGCCACCAAGAACAAGAAAGAGGCTCTCCGCTTCTAGTCACTAAGTAGTGCTATTCTGTCCTCCGGGGGACTCCACCAAGAGGTTCTTTCTCTCACTTAGAGTGCCCACGAGCTTGCTCTTCTTCACGCCCACGTGCTGCTATAGCTCATTGAAAAAGGACAGGCGATCGGCAGTGAGCAGCAGGAAGAGCAGTCCGTACCGCAAGCAGTACCATAAGCGGTACCACGTACGTTCAGCGATTTTGATACGCAAAAAGCGGATGACGTAACAAGTTGATTAATTGACAAAAGCTTACACTTTATAAAGACAGGCTTCTAGAGGATCCTGCTTGTAAGCAGTACCAGTGAGGGAGGGTGGTGGGTGGGTCAAGGTAGAAAAGGATTGGTGGCTTGATCTTCTTACGCTAGTCCGAAGGGCAGCTACTAAAGCAGCCGATAGGGGTAGGAAGAACTCACACTATATAAGGAGAGGGAGAAGGAAATAAAGGTACTCGACCCACCAAGCAAGGTAGTTGTGTGAATAGAGTTGCCGAGGAAACGACAAGCAGTCAAGCTTTGCCGGAAAGAAGCTACAAGCAAAAGAAATTTTTAAAATTGAAAGCGTTCCTAAAAGAGAAACAAGAAAGAATGACTGAACTGGTAAGAGAATGAATTCTTTTCCATGGGCAGGGGGTGGGCATCAAAACCTAATAAGCTCTTTTTGCGATCGGAGAATAGAAAGGTATTTATTCGGTAAGAAGTAATCCCTTGCTTTTGACCGTATATCTGGCTTACCTAATAACAGAGTATTAAATGCTAAACCGTAAAAAATACCCGGAGTGAAGTCTGGTCTATATGGAATTTCGTTTATATGGTTACATTGAATTAGCCAAAACAGGTTCATTTCTGTAGCGATATGCTCCGGAGAAAGAACTTAGCTTTTTTCTTGTTAGCTCCTCAAAGCTGTAGTGAGGAGCAAAGCAGGAAGGGTTAAGGCTTAGATTAGAGTGAACCCCGCTCCGAAACTAGTTAAGTACCTGAACGAGATCTCTGAATCATTGTCCTACTGCCTCTACCCCTTTTATGGTGAGTAGCTGGTCGGGCTAGACTATTCCTTTTGCTTAGAAACTTTCTAGTATTCCGGGGTGCCCTACTGATCATGCGCTGCCCTGCTTTCTTTGCTTATTCCAATAAAGGAATTGCCCTATCCATTTTCTTTATAAAAACCATTTTTATAGGCCAGCTTCCGGAGCTTTCAAAGTGACGGGATTCGGTATTCCAGTGAAACGATTCACTGATGCCCTACCTCAAACTAGTTCTCATTTGCGGGCAGTGTCTCTTTCCTCCCACGTAGGTCCCCTTCCCTGGCTAGGTATGGTGTCTGTCAAGACTCTCCCTCTTTCCCATATTATGTATTTAATAAATGATAAAGACTTTTAGTGAATCTTTTGGGCATGGCACTCTAACCATTTAGTCCATGCCAAGAAAGATAGTAGAGGGGAATAGAAAGGGAGATAGATGAATAAATCCATACCGACAGTAGGAATAATATTGTTGGAAAAATTAAAAATTAAAAATTATGTTATGGTTGAGTCTAAACTGTTGCGCCCACTTAGCTATAGCTTCGGGCTTAGTCTCGACGGGAACCTCCCATCTTGGAAGCGAGGGAGTGCCTATCGACTTGTTTTCGTGCTGTGCCGTAGCCGTAAGTGAGATTCTGGTTAATTCCATTCGTTATCTCAGGTGCATTACTTTACTAAAAGCCTGTGATATTGACGTGACGGCCGCATCTCATTGTACGGAGACTTTTCAGAGGGCAGGGCATCGATCTAAGTTCATGGTAAAAAAAAGCGAGGTCTGGGGCTCATTCAAAGTAAAATCAAGGGGAGAGGATGAATACATATCTAGGTTCGTCTAGTCTCGACAAGACGGGAATTGGAATGTAGGTGGGACGTAGTCTCATTCATTCTCGGAAAGAGGCAAGATAGCCTTCGAAAAGACGAAAAGAAAGTGTTGAAGCCAGTCATTTCGATTAACATTCTTGATCTGGGATCGGGGAAAACGTTTACCTAGCTCTTTTCCCTTTTGCCGTTCCAAGAAGGAGAGTGGGGGATGGTCTGTTTAACTGACGGAACCGTCTGTCTATCTGTAGCTTCATCCTGTAAGGAACTTGGAGTTCGAGTACACCTACACCTGGGTGGTTCATATCCAATTTCTATCTATTGAAAGAGAGAGTGGTAGTTTCATCCGGGTGGGTATGGTATCTCTTCCCGAGCATCTTCTTCCTTCAAGCGGACTGATGATCCCTATTTCCTAAAGTTGGACACTACCTCCAAGCTTGACTTTAAAGGGCAAGCCCCTGCAATCTGTCCCAACGGTAGATCCGCTACTTCTTTCCCTCCTTTTGGAGTGGGAAATCGATGAAATGAGAAAGTTACAAGATCAAGAATGAGGAACGGATACAAGAGGGGTTTGACAGCTCATCGAGCTAAGAGGTTTAGTCAGCAACCCTTTATCTGCTAGTTAGGAGCGAAAGTTGCTCTTTCCTTTAGCTCTTAAGCTGTCTTTTTTAGGAAAACTTTAGACTATTCCGGCATTCTTTCATAAAAAGCAGTCGGTGAAGCTTAAGGTAAGGTTATGCCGTTGAAGACCGGTATCCCTTCCCCACCAGGAAACTCTGGTCAGTTCTCTTCTTTTTCCCAGTGGGTTTAACATAGGCTTCATCTAAGAACTCTCAACCCCGTGGCATTACTGGTTCGCTTGCAAATACTTTTCCTCTCGCCGCTTTCCCGAAAAGGCCTAAACTAGATTTTCCTAAGCATCTCCAACATTTCCTTTCGCCATGGAGCTTGCATTTATAAATATAACCGGTGAGAATCAATGAAAGCTATATGTACACGTCCAGATCTTCCTATGTCGCGCTATGGCTTAGCAGGAGGTCCGCTAGATAGGATAGACATTCTCGAATAGGACCCTTTGGAGAGATTTCCACCACCGGCAAATGTGCTTTCGGCCTTTCTTCCTTTCCAATTCTCTCTATATTGACATGCCCCAGATGCAAAGATTGAACGACTGACCTAGTTCGCTTAAGCGCATTGACTCACTCGAAGCGTGAGAAGATGACAAAAGATAGATTTGAAACTGGGTAGGAAATTCAGAAGGAGGAGGTGAGTCCCAAGCCGAGGCAGAAAGAGGATGAATAGCTTTTCCCCGGATTCAACAATTTCCTATCCGGGTGCTTGCTAGCATTCTTGTTTAGCAAACAAGGCAAATAACTATGTACTCAAACTAAGACAAAGAAAGGGGGAATCTCCAACTTACTTAGGCTCCAAGTAGTCTACATCGATAGACCAAGCAAATCCTTGAAGAAAAATACGTGCTAAGGAAGATGTAAGGTGCTGCATCTAAGGATGAACGGGAAAGGAAGGGAAGAAGACCTGCTGAGGGATTCCAGCTCAATAGGGAAAAGGGAGATGAAGCACGAGTTGTGGTTCGCCAATCGCTATGTCCGGCTTTAGATTCTTTCTCTTCTGCATTGCCCTAGAGACCTAGGAGCGAGTTTACGAGCCGGCAGCCTTTCTTTCTCTTCAAGCCAATTCATATAAAATATAAAAAGATCTGGTAACGTCTATCAAAAACCAGGCTCTATAGGTAGCGAGCCGAAATCCGTAAGAAAACGAAACTTTCAAATTAAATTTTCAGAGACAAAGGCAGAATCGGGATCAGACCTCAACTGCGTACGCGCAGACCTAGTACCTGCCAGGTACTGGAAGAAGTGCAAGGAAATTGCAAGCAGCATTGATGGAGCCAGACTAAACACAGACTGGATGATTAAAGGTATTCACGAGGGGTGCTGTATGCACAATGATTGATGCTGTAATCCTGCGTAGTATGAGATATGGCCTTGTCTTAGGAAGAAAAACCTAACTCAGATACAGCCAATCACTGTTAACAACGAAGGAATCTCCGGCATAATCAACAACGTGAATGTGAACTTCAAGTTTACGGTCCCAACTCAAGAAGCTGCTATCGGGCAAGTTACAGTCGAGGTTCTTTACAAAGAAAAGGAGCGCTATGAAGAAATCATTGCCTCCATCAAAAGGGAAGTACCTTATGCCAGGATCACTAGCCAGCTGCAGAATACGAACATTTTTATTTGAGTTCATAATAACTGGCAGGTTTCATTAAATCATAACTTCCATTTTATTAGCTAAATTCTGCAACAACAAAGAAAATCTTCTCTTTCTGTCTGGTTCCAATCTACGCGGGTCAAGGAGCCCCCACTACAAACCCCGGGAAGTGCTTGGGAGCGGAGTTTCGCCTATCCGGCGAGAACAACCTATCCTTTCTTTCGACGCTCTCTCTGTACGTAGAGTTTAAAACCATATGTGATGATCTTGCGGCCATTCAGAAGCCAGTTTCTGATGAAGATAAGGTGTTTTGGCTCTATAATGGACTTGGGCCTAGATACGGGGGATTCGTTACTTCTATGCTCTCAAAACCCCCAAGCCCAACTTACGCTCAGTTTGTTTCTGCACTTTTTAGTTTTGAGTTGCGATTACAGAGTTATAACTCTGATGATCGCCCAATTGATCCTAATGTTTTTTTTGTCGGTCAACGTTCAAATAAGAATAATGGAAGAAATTTAAACCGGAATCAACAATTCAACTCCAGAGGTTGGGGATTTGCTCCCTCGGGCCAGACCGGTGTCAATTCAAATTCTCAGCAAAATCCGCACGTGGATTGACCTAGCCAACGCTTTTCTAGCTTAGTACCGATTCAATGCAGAGATGGCCCCAGACCGATATGAACTCCAGCGCATGCAAAAGAAAGGAAATGAGACCTTCCGAATGTATGCTCAGAGATGGAGAGAACTGGCAGCACAAGTGAAACCACCTATGATTGAAAAGGAAATGGTGGGGGCTTTTCTCAACACACTGAAAGAGCCCTATGTCTCTCATCTCATTGGACACACCAATTCTAGTTTTGCAGAACTGGTCATCGTAGGAGAGAGAGTAGAAGACAAACTCAAATCCGGCGAATTGTTGGATACACAAGCTGTTAGGGCGCTGCTTGAGCAACAGTCGGGTACGTCCACCAGTCATAGGCGACCCCAAAAAGCGGTCAAAAAAGGGGAGGTACAGATGGTTTCGGCCTCTAAGTCTAACTATTCGCAAAAGCAAGCAGCATATGTCCAGCCAACCACTCCTCAAGCTTTTGTCATACCAACACAAGTGTAACCAACCTCACAGGCCAGCACCGTACAATCAGCAGCTGGGGAAAAGGTCGTCACAGTAAAGATAAAGAAGGAGCCTCGAAAGTTTGACCCATTGCCAATACCCATGTCGCAATTGCTGCCACAGTTGTTAGCACTAAAGAAGGTTGCCTTGATTCCTCCTAGGCCAATACCTAATCCTCTGCCCAAATGGTAGAACCCGGATGCGAGGTGTGAGCTTCACTCTGGAGGGGTAGGCCATGAAACAGATCAGTGCTATAATCTGAAGCATCGAATCCAAGACCTCATCGACCAGAAGTTACTGATATTCAAGCAAGAAGACAAGCGTCATTCAGAACCCTCTTCCCACTCATGAGGTCGGAAGTAGCAGCACAACTCCTACTGCAAATATGATCAGCATCGGGGAACGGAGAGTGAATCCTGCACAGCTCATCACTTTCCCACGGATTAAGGTCCGCCTTTATCCGGCAGAGGAAAATTCTTTCTTTGATGTCAATTATGTCGAAGAGGCCAGGAAAAACCTGTGAAACAAAGGCCTAGACGAATGAACAAAAATTATGCGGATCTTGTATGTAAAGAAGGGGAAGGGGAGATTCAACGAATGCTTGACGCCGGTATCTATCTATCATCTTAAGAGTTAGCACGAGCTATTTTTATCCCAAATAGCCCCTTTTCATCACAGACTAGGGGATGAATCTCT
>CM037589.1:151462483-151474502 GCA_021018995.1 Chloranthus sessilifolius
AGTGACTGAAGGATATTATGATTCAAGCTCTGAACCAAAGCGAATTCTTTTATCTATTATTGTACCCTCATCGGCATCTCCTTACGCTGCTAGTCTTTGTGGATGCGGGATTTCCGCTCTTAGGGGAATATCCGCTCTTTTAGTCCACTCTTTGAGACATCTATTAGACCGTGGGGCATGAACACGAAGAGGAGACTTTCTTTCCTATCATTAGCGCAGTGAAAGGAAAATATGGTACTTCTATAGCTTTCACGTGGCGAGAGGGAGAAAGAAATAGCAAGTACTACTCTTTCTCTTTGAACGAATCCGAAGTTCGAAGGGGAGATTTATTTGAACCTAAATCCTTTTTTCGCCCATGTGTCTATGAAGAGGAGCTTTTAAGCTAAGCCACTTCTTTCGCCTTTAGCTTGACAGTAGGAATGTGATCTTTGCCTTTAAGCTTTGAGCTTGGCACCTTGGCAGTCTAATCTATAGAACCGGATAGGCCAGGCCAATTAGTTAGTGTGGTTCAATAGCGTTTTTCTCTTCTTTCATCAGTTGCCATTGGTCCTGTCGTATTAAAGGCATGGCCTTGTGTAAAGGAAGAAAACGGCGCTATCGAATCCGTTAATCCGCATTAGCGCAAATCCGATCTTTTCGGGGTTGAAGGAGTAAGCGCAGCTATTCAATCCGCATCTGGCTTGACTGCTGGAAAGCTTTACCCTCTTATTTTATTGTTCACTCCACTATCTGTGGAAAGCTTTTTACAAGGATCATTTGGGCAAGATTAGGTCTCCTTTTCCTGCTCAAACGTTCGAGTTAGCCGCTTTCCGACACCTGGTCGAGTTCACTATGCTATGGCTTCCCCAAGCACTTGCTTTAGCATTAGAAGTTTCCTTAGCTGCACTATTTCGACGATAACGTCGCTGAGCCACCATCCACGGTCCATATACCTTGAAGTCACCAGATCTATCTATCTCTATCAGTTCCCTTATTTACCCTCCCTGCTTTTCTTTTTATAACCCTTTCCACCTGCTCCAACTACTCCCTAGACTCTGGGCAAGACTCCTATCTAAGTCAAAACTTACCGCACGTGAAAGACAGCATGTGCAGACCCTCGTACTCTACCACTTGCCAACGCCCCCCGAAAAACACTTTAGGGAAAATAGTCTTAGTAAGATCCAACTCAACACATAGGCGAGCAAATTTCCCTCGAGAAGCAGCTTTTGTCTTCCTATTTATTTGAGCCCTTCTGCCAATTGAGTCTCCAATACCTTGAAAAGCGGAAGATGCATAGAATGATAGTGGCATCTTTGGCAAGCGAACCCAAGCTGCCACCGAGTCAATGGTAGCTTCAGATGAGATAAACCCCTGAGTCCAACGACGGATCGTAAAGTAATGGTCTCCAATGACCCAAGGTTTTTTTTACATGCTGATAATCACTCTTATTCCCTTTCTCCGAGTTGAGGACATTCATTGGCTGCGGTGCCAGTTACACGATCGAACATCAACAACGGCAGTCACTTCACTAACAACTAGAATGATAGCAGAATGGCTTAATGAAACTGCCAAGACTAGAGGGATTGGAATGATTGCAAAACCCTAACTTCCAAGACTTGACGGTTAACTTACCACAATAGGACGAGAGGGAGATGCCCAACACTAACAAGAAAGGGCGAAGGAAATGGCCCCGAAAGAAAGGAAAGCTAGGACATGAAGTACATTCCCCCATCAAAGGGGTGGAGCTAGTTAGACCATTACCGAAAGAATCCATTCCAATCCTTCAAAAAAAAATCGAATGGAAAAGGCTCGTGACACAAGAAGGGCAGGAACTTCAATACCCATTGAAAGAGATAGAAATGGATTACTTGCTTCTCCAAAGGCCCCACGCGGTTAAGAAGCTGAAAGAGAAGCTACTGGGACTGGGCATGGGCATCCTCACTGACGCTATTTAGTTATTCGGGATCAGAATTCCCACTAGAGAAGACGGGAATTGAGTTATGATTGATGAAAGTCTGGTATGTATTAAGTTGTAAAAAGAGTCTCAATCGACTGAAACCTTCACTCAAAAATTCCTCAAAGAAAGCAAGCAGCAAGTCAGTCTGCGCATAGCATACTATCTCAGTTATTCTCCTTTCCTTTTACGACCGGTCGAAGGGGAATAGAAAATGTTAGCCAAGGAGCTCACTATCAGGACGGACGGGTATAGCGAGAAAGAAAGCGGAGGCAAAAGCCACTATCTTATCTACATACGCTATCGATTGAGTAGCCAAAAGAGTAGATAATAAAAGATTTAGCGAGAAAAGCAGCTTTCCCAAGCAGAAAAAGGGATCTAAAAAAGCTCTTCAGGAAAGCCAACTCCAACTCAAAGTGTCCTTTCATTCTTTTTCACGTGCATAACCTGCCCTCTTGATCCTTTAAAGGATCAATAGTTTAGATACCCACGTGCACGTGAAGTTGGCATATTTCGTACCTTATGTATGTTCTTACCTTCCTTTGTTGAGGAAAATAAAATCTCTCTTTTTAGCCTGTGCCACAGAATAATAGACTGTCTCCGCGGTGGAAGATTGTTAGCAAGAAGGAGCTCTTTCGCGGAATCAGAGTCAGTTGTTGCTAGGCTCTTTGATAGAAAGGCCGATGAAACTGTCTAAAATAGGGTAACCGCTTCAAGTCTTCCCACAGATGGAGGAAGAGAGCCAGGGACACGTGCAGATAAATTGCGAGATGCGTCGAATCATATCCCCAGTCTTCGAGCGGGGAAGAAAAAACGAGCATACGCTCTAGTAGCTACCGTTTCACTGGCTCTAGTATCCACTTTCAGGATAGGTGAAGAGATGGCTGGCTAGTATTCAATGAATACTTAGCATATTCCCAACCAGACTAGATAGTTCAACTTGGCATCGAGCTACGAGTCACTTCTTCCTCGACTATGGGCGGCGGCAGGTGAAGTGGCGCCGATTGGTTGATACTGTTGGTTAAGATCGGTTCTTTTTCTTTCTTTCCTATGCTTAGAAAGGAAAGGGGAATATCTGGTTTGACTTGCCTGACTCGGATAGCTAGGGAAAGAAAGGGAAGCTGCATGAGGGTCTTGCTCTTGCTGTGGGAAAGACGCCGGACTTGCCTGACACTATAGCGTGGCCTGCTTCAGTTGATCGGAAGTGCGAAAGTCGAGTTGATCTCATACATATAGAAATCCGGAATTGATACTTTTGATAAAAAAAACTCACTCAAATCACATGTTCGTCTCGCCATGGAACTCTTTCATCGGAGTCTAATGTAGCAGGAGAAGAATCGTATAATGAAAGGTCCCATTTCAGAATAACTCCTCACGTCTTCCGTTAAGCGTGCGTCAGTTTCGGGGCGGGCCTCAACACCGGAGTTCTTCCTGGGTCAAGATTTGTTCATATTCCCCCCTAAGCTTCTTTTCCAATTCTACCAAGAAGAGTGATAGCCGAGAGGTTGTCCAGCTACAAAAGAAAGCGAGGATCTGGGCCGCTTTACCCAGGGTACCTCAAATATGTTAGTCGCCAACGCAGAATTAACCGCGCTAGATGCGAACGACCTATCGAACAAGCATACCATAGTTTCAAAGAGCAAGACTAAAGGCCACCCATCGGTAGCCGACTTTAAGTCGAAACTATAGCACACCTGATTTCCACCTAGCAAGTAAAAAGGCCGAGTCTGGTGAAATGTACCATCTTGTGGTATCTTCCGCAACACCGACATGAGAAAGTCATGAACGGGGCGCAACAGCTGACATAGTTGCCTATAGAAAATGGATTCCTTTTCCCTCCTCTCCTCTGACCAAGTCGGCCTGTGATCGGAATCGACTTAACCTGATTACAATGGGGGAAGTACGGTTCTTTCGAACCAATCAAGATCACTACCAGTAAACTCCTTCTTTCTTATGGGAATCAAACGGATAGCGAACTCTCTCGGCCCACAGACACCCTTAGGACCACTCTTCCCCCTGCGCATGTACATAGACAAGGAGAAATGGAAAGGACGCCAACTCATAAGATAAGCAAGTGAAGTAAAACAAGACCTAATGGTCCTAGCCTTATTCCACCCGGGTAAATTTCTCAACAGTTCACTTCTAAGTTGGCAGCGCCTTCCGGGTTGGAGACCACGTCATCCCTTGGTAAAGGGGAATGGTGGTAATCCAAGGCATATATCTCAAGAGTCAAGTCTTCAAGGGACAAAAGATAGATCCAACTTGAGAGAGCCTCAGGATCATCCCAAGGACGGATCATATCATCAAAAGTACCCTTAGTTACCTTCTTGGCTAGTTTAATACACTTAGCTAAAGAAGAGAACGAAAGGTCAATCTGAACCGCCCGACCGTCTTTCTTCTATATCATTCTTCTATGGAAAGACGATCCGAGGATAGCCGGACCTAGTGAGGGAGACCGATACAGGCAAGAAGTCTGGAGCTTTCTTATCGCCTCCATACGCCGTCATTAGACAAGATGCACACTGCTTCAGATACAGAGCGAGAAATGGCCACCCCCACCTTTTGCCTAAAGTTCTGACTTGTATGGGGTAGACTGCGAGACAAGTCTCTTTGGTTAGACCATCAGTAGCTATTAGCAGAACCTTCTTCAAGAATCCTACTAAGAACCGAGAATCCTCTCAAATTCTCTGCCACCTGATAGGTGAGACCCTCAATAGCGACCGGTACAGAGACCTCAGCTTTCAGAGCTGGCACCGGGGAAAGCAGCCAAGCAGCAAGAAGAAGGCCAGTGAATAAATCAAGTACTCCTCTTTCAGTAGATGAGCTGATTGGAATAACATATGCATGCTTCCTTTGTAATCATGCTTCGACCTTTTGCTTGCAAGCTTGAGGGACTATAGCAGTCATTCCAAGACTACCAGTCATGCTAAGATCAAACCATAGCCCAGGTGGATCAAGTATTCGACCTGGAATTCCCGACTATACGCCCAAATCATTCTTAGTCGACAGAAGAAGATCTAATGCTCTATGTGACTTTGGGCTTTTTTTCTTTCTTTAGAGTGGCAATTAATCAGACGAGCTACTAAGCTAGTTGATCCGATCCCTTCTAGAGAGGAAGGGAACTCTCTTTTCTTTCTTTCAGCGGGCTGGGAAGCTCAGAATGAATATTCAGCCGAAAAGCGATAGTGAAAGGCTTTTTGGGGTACTCGCTTCCACATATCGAAAAAGCAAACTATCGCGCTAGGATTCTAATGCTACGGTAAAATTCGTTCATTCTACGCCCCCCTCCTCAGGGCAAGCGGTGCTCCTCCGTCTTAGGTAGGGCTGAGTTCGTTTTGCTCAAGACGGCCATGTTAGTTACGGGGGGGCTATCCCTCCTTCAATCAGCTAGAAAAGCGGAGGAGAAGAAGGATGTCGGAATCCATTTTGGAGCGAGGAAATTGAGTTCCCGAAGCAACTCAAACGAACTAGCCACTCGTTCTTTCAACTACCGCATTAGTTTGATGTTTGGTTCCAGCGACAATGAGCTCTGGGCAAGTGCGATCTGACGTCTGAAAGAATATCCTCCACTTGAAGGTGACAGCAAGCCTAAACCTCCTTCAGTAGCTTGAAGGGCAACTATAGAAGCTATGAGTGGACTTGTTTGTGAAACTACTATGGAAGAATCAAATTCATAAATAAGGGTCGCCCTATTAGTCAGTTTCGGCATCGAGGAAGGAAAGAAGAAGAGGCAGGGATAAATACGTCAGTGAAGTTATGACCCTTTAAGATCTAGCCGACCTCTTCGACTGTGATCTTTTCAACCTTCATTTCCTAGGTTCCGTCATCGTGTCATCTTTTGCTCGAATCTAGTCTGGATCGATTGGTTAGTGGATGGACAGACTAAACGCTTGGCCTCTGATAAACAATGTCTCCTAAATATTCCACTTAGAATTGGTCCTCTCGTGGTATCACTCTTGGATTGTCCAGTTCCGATCATTTCTTTCTTACATATCCGGAGTCTGTTCTCCTAACCCTATTCGAAGCTCATTTCTGACCTTCCCTCTCGACAGGAAACTTAGCTAGAGGAATTCATTCTCTCGTACTTGAACTGCTGTAGACAAGAAGTGAAAGCCCTAGGGAAAAGCGTAGCGTAACGAAGCGCTTCTTGTTCCTTCGGTTAGTACAGCGTATGTTCTCATATGATATTGAATCTGTTGAGTTCTTATCCCACTTGAAGGACTGTTGACAGGGTTAGGGTCATGTCACTCGGATGGGAAGGAATGGACGGGCGCCTCTTCCCCGCCTCCAGGGCGGCTCTTCTGACTTCGGTTGGAACTTACGTACTTCGGCACTTACTTATCGGTTGGAGGGAAAGATTCTTTTTTAATGGAATATAGGGTTGACTTGCTTTCTTTGTCTTTTGCTTGCTGAGTTGAGTAGAGTAGTTGATTAGTTCAAGACTGGACAGGACTTTCCTCCCGACAACCAAGCCAAGTGTGAAGCAGACTTCATCATCTCATCTCTGCGCACTGTCTCGTCTGCGAGCTCCTTCTTCTTTCGCTCCAGTTCCCGATTTGCTTCTGCTAGTGGGACAATCAGCTGCGGTATCTTCTTTAAGATTCGCGATATCAACCGGGAGCCGATCCAGGCCCGTAATGCTTCACGTCCAGATCCCACCTCTTCGGCCATACAATTCTTAGGCAAGCAGCAGAACGAGGCACTCCACTCCTTGGTTTTCATAATCGCATCCCTGGGATAGAAGCAAAGTAGTGATGATCATCCAATATTTCCGATAGCTCCCGAATGACTGGGGCATGGCGGGAAGATAACTCGGGGTGACTCTTGAGAAGGTCCATCTGATGCTTCATCACCTCAATCTCGTTTGAGGTAATTCACCTCAAATCCTGCCCCAATTGGTTCCTGAGTCCTTGAAGCAGAGGCACTATAGATTCTTCATTGGTATGATCAGAGGCTGGAGTATTAGGCATTTATTGAGGAGGAGGCTGACTACTGGAAGCCCCCGGAGTGAAGAAGGAGGCACCGAACATAGCTGCAATTTTTCGAAGAGACTGGGGGAGGCCTATCTATTAGTGTAGGGGGTGGACTTGGAGGAGTCTTTCTCATATTCTGACTTTCATGACTCGGACGATAACCCGAAAAGTCTTTCTTTTTCTTGGTTTCTTGATGTAATCTATTCATGGTCAGAATGGGAGACAGAAGAAATGATAGACTTTTCTCGCCTCTCAATCAATCTTTGATTCGATAGTCAGACCAGACCTTAGCCTTTCAACTAAGCGCGGAGACCATGCTTGCCCTAAGATTATGTCTTTCGCAAAGTCTTCACCTCACACCCTGCTTCAATTAAGCAAGCAATCAAGCTAAGATGAATCATCTCAGTGCGAGGTAGAGCGGAGGAGAGTGCCGCAACTAAAAGCATGAGTGCGCCCATTATCTTATTGATTATATGAGCTACAGTTGAAGGAAACCGCCATCGAATTGATTCATTGATTATGTCCCCCCGGATCTAATGGATGAGGGATCACAGTAGAAGAAAGGAGCAGCACGGAGCTACTCGCCGCGGCATCATGTAGATGCACGAGGAGCGCCTCTTGCAAATCGCATGTGTGTCGTACTCTGTGGTGTGTCACCCCCCAACCAGAGTGAGAGGGAGGATAATTAAACCAATAGCTTTCACTATACTATTCTCAAGATTTCTCTCTATTAAGGTTACTAAGTGGCAGAAGATCTTGGAATAAAAACCACCACTTAAGATGTTCCTCATCCGTATTGGCAAGTCAAGTCCCTAATCTGTAAGCACACGTAGTACGTATGGGTAGTATAGCGCTTAGTGGGAGAAGCCGTTGCCTTTATTTACCTTCCCTCTGGCATGTTTTCCCTGGCTTGGTCCTGCCTCGGACATTCTTTCGGTTTGTAAGCAGGACAGAGAGCAGACTACTTCTCCGGGAAAAGAAGTTCACGACCCGTGGGCCTTCTACCTCCTCCCTTTCTTTATTGACCGTCTGATGGGTAGGGGATGGCTGGCTGGGAAGACCCTTGACCTTTCGTATAGTCGGCAGGCGTTGGTACTAGTGAATACCTACCGGGCTTATGAATTCGTCCTACTTACCCGGCCCAGTACTTCCTTGCCTTCAGCTGCCTTGTCTTAGCTAGCCCTTTCTCTGCCAGAAGCCTTTCTAAATGGAATGTTTCACTAGCTAGCCGGACAACTCAGACCTACTAGCCTATAGCCTAAAAAGAACATTCTCAATGATAAATTATCGAAGATGGAAAGAGAGATTGACGAGATAAAGAAAGTTGAGTGATGTATCCCCCTCTAGCATAGGATGTTCGTACTTTTTTGTAAAGCTAGAGAATCGACAATAGTTTGACTCTAAAGGGTAACACATTTGATAGTGGACTTTTTCCCTCTCTCTCCGGTAATAAGGGTAGAGGAATACTAGCTAATCAGGAAGACCGGTTGCAAACAGACCCATAGTAAATAGGAAGCCTATTTGACTCAACATAGGTATCATCTGACATTCTTGCTGGATCAGCGATTGAGGTCTCGACGAGCCTTCCTTCAGGCGCTCTCTAGTGCTAATCATCCGGCCTGCTGCCTTCTTTCGGGTGATCGATTGACTCACTATCCCTATCTTGCTTTGAAAGCTTGGAATCAGTGTCCGACTTTGTCTCTCTTTCTTTCGATATGATGAGTAAGGTGGCTGCGCTTCATACGGTCAACGGGCGTCGACGAGGGAATCAGAATCTTTTTTGAGGATGGTGGGTTGTCTTTCCTTGGATCCGTTCTTCAGCGGAGAATCCATCCAAAAATTCATTGCTTACGGGCCCCATTTTGGAACTAGTTTAGTTTATATCAAAAATACTTGAATATATATAGATTCTATATTGAACCACTTACATAAAATATCTTAAAATAAAACCTTCGTCACCTATTATACAGCTGTCTGACTAAAATCTAGTTTATAGTAAAGCATATATAGCCTGAGTTTGTGAGCAGCCCAAGCGAGTGCGCAGCACGTTTGTTCTAGCGCTGCATATCTAGTCTCATAATCGGTGAACTTCTTGCTCAAGTAGTAATGGCCTGCTCTTTTCTCAACTGCTTTTTTTATTGGTATTGGTGGAATTTTTGGGAAGGTAAGATCTTTCGTCTCGCCGGTAGAGATAGAAGGGATGTAATGATTCGCCAGCCCATTTCCCTAAGCCCTATGCCGTATCAGAATGGTTACTGCGAACCGGCCTAAAACCTCGAGTCGTAACTATAAGGTCCTTTGCTACTTTAGGATTAGTAAGGTAGTCATTGACTACGTTAAGCAGAAGTGATCTCTAGTGTTATTATACTATGTTTCTTGAAATGCTGCTATCTTCTTTCTTTTTTGGTAGATTCATTCCTGTATCTGCTTTCCGAGGCAGATGCTTCTCACACCACAACTCTAACGTCCGGTCCCGAGTCACTCTTTATGATCGTGTATATTCTCATTCGCTGTTCGCTTTAGTCTTCGGCCAATCGCAATGATTGACATGGCTGGGAGAGTCAAGGTCCCCCCTAACCTAAAAGGGCACCTCTTTCGTCAATGCATCCATGCATGGAAGGTCACTGTACACCAGAGGAAAGGCAAGAGATCCCGTCTCATTAGTAAGATAACCTCTTTCTGCCAGCTATCTAGTTTCATGTGGTAGTTTCTACCCCAGTTGGAATTTTCTTTGCTGCGGTTGGAGTAGAAGGTGGAATCTTAAGAGAAGCCCTGCCAATGAAAGTTTGAGTTGGATTCTTTCTTCTTTAAAGTCATGGGGCTACACAGACTTGGAATCAGCCAACCAATCTCCTGTTACCGGCAAGCAATCAATCAAGTAAACCAGTCAGTGAGTCAATTCCTTTGCTTGCTTTCCTGGGCTCCTATGCTTTGCTCACTAACTGAAGAAAAGATACTTACTTTTTTAGTTAGCACCGACTGAAAATAAGACCTACTAATAGGTTCGGACTAGCTAATAGATCAATTGATCTCAAAGAGCCAACCGCGGATACGAGTACTTCAAGCACCGGAAACGGATATAAGACCACCACCGGTTATGAACCCAAGAGCTTCTAGTGGAACAAAACCTATTCTTTCGGTAATACCAACCGCGGTAACACCAAGAACAGCGCTTACTGATATAACACCAAAACTGGATACTGCAAGAGCTTCTACGCATGAAGTGACCTCTCCACCATCGAACATTAAATAAGTTCCCAGCCTTAGTGCAATCAGTGCCTTGCTTCAGTTTGATGTTGGAAATGCTGTTGAAAGATGAATTGAATCCTCCTCGTGGATATAAAAACTATTGATTCAATTCCTACGAATCCTTTCATTTCTTCCCCTTTTATGCTATATAGTATGACCTATTGTATTGGTATGGCTTCAGAAGGATCCATTCTTAGTAGTAAGGGGCGGTAACTATTACCAATTCTCTATTCTACGATGCTAACGAATCATGAAAAGATGGGCCCCACCCCAACCTTTCTTATGAAGCTATAATAGGAGCTCTAGTGGTCTTAAAAACAGCCCGACTCTATACTATTCTAGGTTCTTCCCGAAAGCGTGCCTAACAGAGATATTTGGAAAGGTATTCTCAATCGTTTAGCAAAAGGCTAAAGTCGAGTACAACCTCTGAATAATCATTCCATAGAAGTCTCTCGACACCTTAGCTTAGATGCCTGGTCTCCACGAATCCTATAGGTAGCCAATTTCCTAGGATTTGTCAATATCAAGCCATTCCACTTCAGTATCCTGACCTTAGGGTGATCGGAACGAAGACACTGATCGAGACAACCCTTCTTAGTTGACTGTTTAAAGAGGCTATAAGTGAAAGAAAGGTAATGACTATTGGCCAAGAGATCGAAAAAGTTTCCTTGTTTCACTCCACAACGAGTTCATATACAATTGATATTTAGATGAGGTCAAGCTCGTAAACTCGCAATGATTCGTCTCATTCGGTAAATAAGGATGAAGTCGTCTCGTCCCCGGTTAGCTATGCTCACTGGTATTTTCAATCCAATCTCCTTCGGGCAAGCCTGCACTACAATCAAACTAGGCGTATTCTATTCTATTTATATGCAATATGCCCTCCCCCGGCTAGGTACGAAGAATCAATCTAAGTAAGTTCCACTCCTCCCCTAACCCTTTAGCGTCGCTTTTTCACTATTTGAGGAGGAACCGCCGAAATAAGACCTGTTGATGTGCCGTCCTCATGTAGTTCAATATCTGTCTCGTTCCCATAGTCCTACTGCTTCCTTTCTCACCACTCCTATCTTTGAGTTGGAGGGATGGAATGGAATTCCCAGTGTACTAACAGAATAAGGAAGTGATTTTCCGCTTTAAAGCTTCAGTGTGAAAGTGACTCTCGGGCTCGGGCGATAAGCCTAGAAAGCATTAGTCCTTTATAGGGCACCCAACCCTTGTTTTCTATAGCCTTGATGCCCGGAAGACTTAACAGCCTACCTTGCCTTGTCCTGTTGTACTTATTTATGAGATTAGCCCGCTGGCGAAAGGGGGACACGAAAGAATTTTATTTTAAACCTTTCTGGAAATAAGATAGTACCAAGGGCGTCTTTGAGAATGCATTTCCTTAGGTAATGTTAATTCAATCGGCTCGGAATGCTTCTACTTTTCTCATTTTAGAAGAAAGAATCCATCCAATCCACCCGAACTAAGTATCATTGGCTGACACTGAGCTTGGCTAACTAAGGCTAACGGTACTGCTTCCGGGGATCAATAAGCCTACTCAATGCGGCAGGAACGGATATAGATAGTCCTAGGGTTCACACTCCTTGCTTTGAGGAAAAGAACCATACAGTGAAGAGTGACTGACAGACTGACTTGCTGATTTCTTTATGGCTTGACGGGATAGAGGTTTCAGGGTCAGAATGTGATAAAGAATCAATGCGGCTAAGAACCTCTCTTTTCATCGAAAAGGAAGTAGACTCAGACCTCATCTACGCAAATGTTCAGATCGAGATTTGGAAGAGCTGCGGAATGGATTGATTCGGGAGCGGAGGTACTCCTAGCGGTTCTTCCGACAAAAACTTCTTCTCACGCCATGAGGTCT
>CM037589.1:151476311-151487731 GCA_021018995.1 Chloranthus sessilifolius
TGGCATAGGAATAGAAGAGTCATTTTAAAATTTCTGTATTTTAATGAAAAAGAACACTACCATGTTAGTGCGGTGCATCTTTCTTTCTCCTGTCGTTATTATGTTTCAAAAGTCTTGTTCCTCGCCCTCAGATAGATGTTCTTACCAGCAACTGGTTCTAGCGTATCCCGTTCCGAAAGAAAGGTTCCAATTCACGCATTACGTATCGCAAAAAGGGTTCCGATTAGAGCGGAGGGGATGAAATCTCCAATTTGCATCTCTGCGGCAATGAATAACAGAGTTCGATTTCCCCCTCACCCATATTAGGATTGACCCGGCGGAGAAAGAGTCCTCTGATCTGAGAAGAAATACGTTTAAGCGCTTAGCTTGCCGATTGAACTCCTTTCCGGGAGAAAGACGGAAATACCAACTTGCGACTCCGGAGTGTTAACCCACGATAGCTGCTTAAATGCTTTAAGACTTCTTGTGCCGCTTGTTACGGCGTCTTCCGATCTTGACTTCTGGCTTCTCACGGCAGTGTCGTCTGACCAAGTCAAATGGGTTTGTACCAGGAGGGGGCAATCTCGACCTCCATGGACCTGATCTGGCATCTAGCTATGTGCAGCAACCGATCGAAATCCTTATTCTAAGAACCAGATTGCATTCTATGTATCCGGGCCGGCATCGCAGTCGTACTTCCGCTTTCTCATGAGTCCTTGTACTGTAGCTTGACTTAAGCAAGCTATTTACTTAACAAAAAAACCGTCTTGATCTACGGCCATAACATCTAAAATCTTTTGTAATCGAGACCGATACCGATACGCGCGAACTGGTTCTCGCCGTTCGTAAGGCATCGGTGGAGTCTATTCATTTACTTGTTTAAGCACCTCAATAACGACTAGGGCATGGACAAACACGATTTTTTATGATTTTATCAGACTTTTATTAGGGGAATCTGCAGCACCGCTGTCTTTCCTATTTGATATTTGTCCAATTTCCTATGAGTCCTTGATGCGTAGCGTGACTCTCGCAATCTGAAAACTAACGAAGTCTTTCTGGAATTAGGCTTTAATGGACCCATCAATCCCGAGCAGAGAATCTCAAATGATATGGGGAACCGTTCCTCTCTCGGAGTTCGCGTTACTCCGTTCCTATTTCACCTGACCTTTGGTGATCGTTAAGCTCAGAACTGCACTGCCGTAGATCCAACCTAGCAAAAAAAGAAATGAAAAAAAAAAGCAGGAATTATATTCGTGGCAAACAAGCGAGCTGGACCTCTCCCAGTAGTATCCGGTAGAAAGACTTGTCGAAGCTGCGTGTCTCGATCCATACATCCTCCACAGGAACTCAAAACCCGAGATGGCTCCCTTAGCATCTTGTTTTGCTCTGTATGATTTTAAGCAATAAGGGATTGTTAAGCTCACATTGAGCCATAATGCACCGGAACCAGTAGATTCTAGCCTAACAACAACAACAACTTCGGTACCTCTGGATCTTCACGTTTGATCTTTCATAGGCAAATGGGTCTGGATTAGGCATCCTAATTTTCCCTTTTTTTTTGGATTGATCGTAACAGCTATTGGAAGCCATTCTTCTTCCTCTATGGGTTTTGTTGTTAAGTTGACCCATGTAATCGTAAACTAGCGTGAGGAATTTAGGGACAGATCCTATCCGGTCAATCACGAGCAGCGAACTCCCTAAACCGCAGAATCTCATGAATGTAGCGGAACGAGGTCGGCCTTATCCCCACACTTTATCTAATGCTTGGACTGGGAAGATATCGGCTCAAGGCAGCAACCGCCAGGCTTGCCGAAGGGTCCCCTTCATCAACGGCCGAGAAGGAAACATGAACTTACGACTCCGAAATCGATCTACGAGGCGGACTGCCCTTCTTACTTGGTTTGAGTTGTATTATGGCCTATTAACGAGACTCAGGCAGAAGGAAAAAGAAAGGGGTTTACAGTCGGAACCACATAAAACAAAGCTTAACCTTAGGGGCCCTATGAAACGTACGGGCGAACCGAAGCTCAAGCCCGCACTACACCAGTCCCATTCAGCTACGCAACAAGCCAAAGCACGCCTAGCGCGCTCTGCAACCTCACACGCAGGACCTCAGAGAAGCGCCACGAGCGGAAGGGGGAGGTTACTAACCAACTGGAGCAACTAGTCTTGTCCGAAAGCCTCAGGCGAAAGGGCAGCTCACTTATAGCTTCAAAGCGGGATTCTCTGGCCTATCTCTTTCCTGCCGTACTTTGCTTGCTTCTTGCTTGTTGGTTAATGCAAACTTGGGATTCTTGCCTATGTATGCTCTTTCCTGCCCACATTGCTTGCCCTACTGTTCTGGTTGAACTACGGCTTTGGCTGAACTACCACCTGACACCAGTATTCTTAGCTTACTGTCTGCTTCCTGCCTGATCGGTGCTGACTGCCTGTTCTTGCTTGTCTTGGGCCTGCACTTCTGGCTTACCGGCTTGCTTGTTTGCCCGACTACCTGACTATCTGACTACTACGACTATTCCGCTTGGCTATCGGACTACTTAACATCGGGATTCTTGTCTGTGCTGCTTACTCCCCTTCTTCTTACCTGAAAACTGGATAGCTCTCTCATTCGGCTTACAGCCTACCACTTGCTGCTCTGATAGCTCGGCCTAAACCTACAGCTTCAATCAAGGTTGCTGAAATCAAGCAAAGAGCTACCTTTGCCATATAATTGACTGCAGAATTAGGGTCTTCCCCTTTTTGGGAAATACATATGGTGAAGGCCTTAACTAACCTTCATACTCCGAAAACCTTACTTAACTAACCACTTTATCCTCCGTTTATTCATGTCTTTCTCCTTATCCATCTATTTATGCCGGAAGGAGCGCCTTTACTTAAAACCGGAAGGGCGAGCCAGAAAGTAGGTAGAGTATGCCGCTTCGCTTGCCCTTTCTCCTTCCTCTGCAATAGGAAGTGAAAGAACTGCCTGCCATTTCTTAGGTTAGGCTGCTGTGTGATGCTTACTCCATCTCAACGGATAAGCTCAGCTGGCTTACTAATAGAAAGATGAACCCCTTGTGAGGCTATTATAGCACGCCACCCGTGCATTAAGATGATTTCACGTGGCTGCGGCAAGACCATTCCCACCCTTTCTGCTGGAAGAACAGCAGGAAGAAGTAGGCCTCCCCCCTCTCTCGTTCTCCGGGTGGGTGAAATAGACTATACTATATAGGTAGGGGCTTAGCTGCTCCTAGTCAGATAAAAGTTCTATACTGGGCGCAACCCTGAACTACTAAAAACCTGGCCCTTTGATGTGGTTGCCCCGCCGATTAGAATGATGTTTCGGAACCCACCCTGCAATAACGTTAAGTTTTTCATTAATAGTATATAATATATTTCTCCTGAATAGATCCCTTCCCTTTAGATTGAATTCCGTTCCGTCACCATCCATCCTTACAAAAGAAAGAGGAGAAGACCTATTGCTTGATTTAAGCTTAAAAGCTTTCAATGGATGGGAGTATTAAGCTTTTGGATGGAAAAAAGGGCTATTAACAACTGAAATAGCGCTTTAGAAACTATTTCTTTCAAAATGAAACGTCGATAAAGGTAGTTTACTTGCTTAGTGTGAAACGCTAAGGGCCAATAGCCTTTTTTATACGGAAAGCCCAGCCTTTATTTTAAAAAATTTGAATAAGTCCTTTAAATAGTTAATCCGCGCCTTCTATTTAGTTTACTGCCGAAATCAGAATAGGAGGAAATATGAGTCAAACAAAGGTTTAAATGAAAGGATCGAACGGAAAGAAAGGACTGTGGAAAGGGGAACGACATGTGAAAACTTGCTCTAAGGGGAGGCTTCCTATACCCATAAAAGGAGTGGCCAAAGAAGACCTGAATAATCCTGATCTTTGATCAAATTCTCACGTGTTATTACGTTACGTATATAAGCAAGAACACCGGGGGAATAATTGAATACTGCTTTTTTTTATTGGGACCAGCTGCGCTTACCTTGCTTAGCCAGTGAAGAATAGACTAGTGTATAAGATAAGGGCTAGTGCTAGAGGCGAGCCTTCTTTTTCATACGGGCGATTCGCTGAGCCTTAACCCGATTGATTGGCCCGGGCTTTCATCACACCCCAGCCCACCAATGGTTCAACCTGTCACCCATATTTGATTCACCCGTAGTACCAATCAATCTCTTTCAACTACGCCGTCCTAGCTCGGGTTACTAGCTCAACATACGCAACGGGGACGAATGCTAGGTTAGAATCCGGTACAAAACTCTTAAAGGAGATCATGGTGGCATACGAATCACCTTATCTTGATACCATTGCAAGTGTAAAGACCAATCCGCATGATAGGCCCATAAACTAGAGACGATTAGATAGCACCATCAGACTTCCTTAGCGAATACTAGCGCCATCCTCAGACACTGAAGTCAGTCGGAGATATAGATTCGATACAAGCCCCATAGGGATCATAATCTGGATATCCTCCGTCCAGCCCCGACCCCGGCCACTCCAATCCCGGGAACCTTACCGGAGCTACTAAAATCTTGGAAATCTACTAGCCTTACTTGTTTCATTGATGGGTCTCCATCCCTCTAGCTTTCCGGTATGGTAAGGACAACCTTGAATCGGAGTTTTCATGCTCATACCAACAAAAATTCACTACGGGTAGGGTGAGAATAAGAAGGGTGGATAACCCCTAAGATAAAGCAGTCAACATTCACCTTCTTCCGAGTGGGATAAAAGATAAGTTTGCCATCAACCCATTGACAAGATCAAACATCGGATCACTACTCATGAGCGGCGGCCCATCTAGCTAGTTGAGCCTTCCTTGCCCACCTTTTCATTTCTTTATTGGCCCAGCCTTCAACCATTAACCTCTCCTCTGTGCACCCTCTCTGGTGTCGGATGGATCTTTCCTTTCATTGAGTGATCTTCCTTTCCTCTTTAAGAAATGTGCATCATGGGAACAGTCATTGCCCGGGGTGGATGGAAGACTAGAATCTAATAAGGTTCCAGGGGCCCTCCTCACCTCTCTCAATCCCCTTATCACGAAGAAAGGACGAAATGCAGAACATAATCCAGAGCTTGGGCAAAGTGGGGACTCTGCGTGCTCTGATTCACGAGGTCTAAGAACGAGACTCACTCTAACGAGCCCTTCGGAAAGAGCAGAGACAGATTAGTTACACTTGCTTCTCTCTGTCTAAGAACGAGACTAACTCAAACAACAGGAACTAACCTTGCTTTTGAGGTTTAATTACCCTTGTTAGCCATTCTGCAACAAAAGGAATTTAAACAGCCCTTTTTTGCAGTTTAATGCGCATTGATCACGCTTTTGATATCAGCGTATGTGATAGCGGAATACTTGCTTTGCTATCTTCGTCTACTTATTCGGGCCGAACCCCTGGATAAACCACAATCGAATCAAGGGCTATGCCATGTTCGGAGAGGGAGAATCCTCAAATTGAACTCAGTTGTCATCAGCGCGTAAAGCCTTTGGCTTCATCTTGACGAACTGAGATTTCAGAGAACTGAAACAACTTCGGTTTCAGAAACGAGAGGTCCGACTCGGCCAACTCTGCCCTGGTACAGTAATCATTCTGAGCAGGGCTGCTATGTAATGGACGAGGAGAGGGAGATTGATTGCTTCATTTCACAATCTCTAATGCAGGCAAGTACAAGAAGGCTGCTATTAGCTGTTAGAGTTGGTGGCAGAAGCTAGCTGAGACGCTAGGACCGACTGGCTAACAGCTGCCTAAGTCGAGCTCAAGCAGTGAGGTTACTGAAGATTGTAACAGCTCCAGCTATAAATGGTTGCTTGTACGTCGGAAGACAAGGAGAAGAATCCAAAGAATTGCCTTATGCTGGCATGGGATGAGTTTGCCTTCTTTGGCTTCTCTTCCTGTTGGATACAGCTTATAGGCCCTCCCTGGGCTTTCTTCCTTCCAATGGGGGTTGATCCCAAGCATCGGAATAGAAAGCTTTGTAGTTCCGCAGCGCGGAAACGAGAGAAAGGGAAAAAGGTTAAGCTGGAGCTTGTGAGCCGGCCTGCCTTAATTCGTTCGTTTGAGTGAGCTGCTTATTGGTCGGATCCAGCCGGTTCTTTCATTCCTTGGTAGAGATGGAACACTATACGATTTTTATACACGTTTACTCGCTTTCGAAGCCGGGGTTTAGGCAGCTCATTAGAAGCATTGGTTTGGTTCCCAGCACTGGGACTGGAAATATAATGCTTAGAGGTTCATGTACCGTTCGAGGGATTAGAGTAGATGGCCAAGCAATGGATTGAATAGCAGAACTAGAGCCTTGAGATGGAAAGCTTTACTTTAGCTCAGCTGGCTAGCACAAGAACGAGAAGAAGATCACTTGCTGTTAGCTCACCAGGGAATGGATTCAACAGATATTTAGGAGGTTAGATTGGAACTGATGGAGACAAATAGGGATAACGATGGGACGTTGAATGATGCCTATTAGTTCCCACCGGAGATACATTGGAAGGAATAGGAGTGAGTTCTGCTTGAAAGGGATTCGTTTGAGTCACCATTAGAGACTACAGAGAGCTAAATTTTAGGGCGGAACTCGCTGGTGTATAGTACGGTGTCAATGATACAAGTAGAAGTACACCACGGCTAAACTTTAGAAAAGTCTTGGTGGCGAAAGGTCATTAATTAAGGCTTTGCTTAGTCTTGTAGTTCCCACTAGGCCCGTCAACAAGTAGGGGCTTGTAACCCTAATATGCATGCAATCAACTAGGCTGAGAAATGCAAATAAATCATCGTTTAACCCCGTACAATTATTGTATTCTAAGCCCGTCTCGTCTTAGTCGTCTTGTCCTTGTATTGCCGGCCTTACTAATATCACTCTACTATAACAACTGTGCCATGCCCGGGGTGACTATCCTTTTGCCGCCTTGCCAGAAGACTCGAAAACACTCCTTGCTTTGCTGGAAGCTTTTCAACTACATCTATAGCCCTTCCTTCTTTTGCAAGCTCACCCGAAATGCCTCGCTTTCCTCTCTAAAGAATGGTCCGTTAGTCGTTGGTTTAGTAAGATACGTTGTTCGTTCTAACGCGTGGTCAGGGTCCACACGAGCTGGCCTCCTTGAACAAATCTCTTAGATCAAGAGGATGTGCGCAAGCCTTCGAGCCATAGGCATATTTGCTTTCCGGGGCAGATGCATATAGCACCTTTATCGAGTCTAGTCTATAGAAGACATCCACCTTTACATATGAGTTTTTGCCCGTTCAATCTGGCAGTTCAGCCACGTAATCATCTATCCTGAGAGCTGAACGAACTCGACCTGCGTAAGGAGACGTCCCTTAAGGTTAAACAGGTTTGAGCAACCTGGGAACGGAACCTTTCGCGGTAGTAGTACCTACACCTCTTTCGAACGAGCGAACTCCTCCCTTTCACGCGCTCTCTACGCGTGATCCGGGAATACCACCTATCTCTATCTATGGAAGGAACTGCTTGGCACCCTGCCACTTCTGTTCTGGCCAAGCCCTCTTTGCTTTTCAGCTTGGCACGTTTACAGAAGTTGCCTAAACTAAGTGTACAAAGTGGCATAAAGTTCTTCTTTTCGGGGTTGGCTTTTAGAAAGGAAGTGAGTGGAAAGCCTTCTTTTTTGCTCAAAACGTGTAAAAACCAGGTGCACGAGTAGATGAAAACAGATTCAAAACAGATTGAAATGAGTGTGCTATTAGCTTATGTCAGGTTGCTTTCGTTAGCGTGGTATAGGGGAGCTTTCCAAGCGTGTCATTGAGGGTTGCGGGTCATGTAGTTTTGGAGGGCATGCGGTGAAGAGCGCCTTGCCCACTACTTTTAGCTTAGCTGCGTTAGCCTGCCATTCCTCTTCTTCCTTTTATCTTGGGTTGGTAAAAGCGGAATCCGCTGGTTCAGGAATAGATGTTTCCTTCCGTGCCTTCCTTGGAAGTAGACAAGACTTAATCTGCTTTAGTGGCAGCTGCGCCTGTTTCGGCTTCTGATTCGGATTTAGATGTGGGTCGGGATATTGATACGTCGTCGGAGTTCGCTTGTGAAACAGCTGATACTGAAGCTTATGCGTCTATTGATGTTGATGCAGATTCGTTTTATCTAGGACCTCTTGCTTTAGCTGCGACTTCAGAGTCTACCCATTCAAAATAAGCTGGCCGCTTTGCCTTTGATTAGGGCAATGCAAGAAAACGGATAGCGGATAGATAGGAGGGGCTAAGGTAGGCTACTAATAGGGGCTTTAATTGCTAGAAAGCTAGCTCGACGGTCAAAGAAAAGGAAGAACAAAGAACAAGAGCTAGAAGAAAAGGAAAAAGTCCTATCCGATCCGAGGCGAGGTTACAGTCGTAGCTCTCTCTAGTCTAGAAAAGGAAAGGCAGATCCTTTGGTTACCCTTGTTGCTAAGGAGCTCCTACGGTAAAAATGTGCATTTGAGGCCTTTTTGAAGGGCTTGCTTGGATGTGACTATTTGATTGATGAGAGAAAGACAGATTGAGAAAGGACTAACGCCAACAACCGAAAAGTGAGTTACTAGATTGAAACTTCAACTAGACTGAAAATGCATACTGGACAGAAGGAGTACCTATTTCGGAGTATGATCTCAAGACGGATGTCAGATGTGAAAGCGATTTCTGATCGAAAGACAGAGGTTAGGTTGTTCCTGCTGCTCCATCCCGCTTTCCATAGCTAACGCGCGAAGTAGAACTAGTTCAAAAAGACCGAGGGCTCGTCCTTTGCTTTGAGCTATTTCCTGTTCCCATTCCCCAGTTAGTTAAGTATGGATTGGATACTAGCTGCAATGTCCAGTATAAATAGTAAAGCATCTAGCATATGTCCTGATTGAATCCGCCAAATCATGGAAAAAGACGGGCTTTCTTTAGTTAGATTAATTACTAGGTCACTTACGAGCAGAAGGAAGTAGCCAGCCCTACATATCCCACGGAGCGGTAATCCGAGTAAATGAAAGACGCTCGACCAAGTGGGGGAGAGGAAGCGGTTCAAAAGGGAGGAAAGAAACTCATCTCATTTCATTTAGTTTTCCAGCTTAACCAGAAGGGCCAAAGCACAACAAGCCTACCCATCATCAAAGCAAGCCCAAGTCCATGCAAGAAGGCCCACCGGATCTGTCCAAATGAAAAGCCCGTCAAAGGTGGCTCCTCACATGAAATCATGCAAAGGATCCGAGCCCATCAAATACTCTCTGAAAGGATCTGAGTCCATCCAAATAGCCCAGAAAATGACAGCCATCAAAAGGCCTAAGCCCATATAAATATACCAAATGATATAAAGCAAAGTCCTATTCTGGAAAGAATGGCAAAGTAAGGGATTTAAGTCTGCTCAGAGATTTCATATCTCTCCCACGTGTGATTCATCCTAACAACTATCGATTAGGTTTTTCTACTTAATTAAGCTGGTTATGCAAAGTTTGTGAATTTGTTCACATAGGCAGCGTGATTGGGGGGCATATTTGTTGCTTCCCAAGGTAGTTAGTTCACCACACAGGCATTAACGTACTAAACTGCAGAAAACTCTTAAGTCATCCAATTCATGCCGCATTGCGAGATTACTCTACCACTCTATAAATGGAGGCTCGATAAGTGTCTTCACTTCATCAAATTCAAATCAAAGAAATTGAGTACTAGCACGTATGGCTATGGATGCTGCAAACAGGCTTTCTGCAATTGCTGCCGAAATGGGGCAACTGCAAAATGAAATTCAAGAGCAGCGTAGAGTGCTAAACTTCCTTTTGAGAAGTGTTAGAACAATGGATCCTGCAAGGAAAGAAGCGCATCCGCGCTACCAGAGAGCGCATAGAGGGTTTGGAGGAGAGGCAGCAAGCGCTGCGGGCGGAGCAGCAAGCGCTCATTGTTCATGGAGCACTCGGTCGCCTGGGAGACTAGAAGAAATTAACAAAAAGTAGTTAAGTCACCTTCAGGCTTTCTTATTCCAGGAAAGTCTGTAGTTGCAAAAATAAAAAGAGTAGTTCTAAAAGAAAATGTTGGCCCTATTAGTTGTTGTGGGTCACGAGCATGTAACTTCTTTTGAATTTAGATTGATTTTATATAAGCCCTTTCCTTAAGGTGATTTTTGAATTGTGTCCACTGCAGTACTCTAACTCTCTTATAGTGTACTACATGAAACGTAGTTCATGATTTCCGCTTCGCTCTCTTTAGCATTTTGGTTTAACACCACGCAGGCAGCTGGTACCTTCCCAGCTTCTTCATCAGGTAACCTGCCAATTCAACACATTGTCAGCGGCATTTTGCCTGTAAAAATTCATTAATGAATCAGTATCTCCTTTACTTGAACACGGGTTTCGACTTCCCCTCCGGAGGACGGGTGTAGCTCGCTTCGCTTACCGCCTTCGTCTTTCGCCAGGGCTTATACTTCATCAATGTCCTTACTGCGTTTCACGCTTTTCAGGACCTCGATCCAAGCCCTCAGTCTCAATTCAGCATGGATGGATAGATGGCATACGGCCGTTAGCTATTAAGTCTGTCTCCTGGTTGTTATGTTAGGAACAACCGTCATCAGCAATAGGCGCTTCTTTTCATTTTTTACAGGATTACAATGCATGAAAGAATGGATCTTGTAAAAAAGTGTACAAGACGGAAGACCAAGCTAATCTCGAAAAAAAGAAGGAATAGAAGATCGAGCTCCAACTAGATCTATATCTTGATGGTCGCCCCGCTCCCTATCCAATTATACTGAATCAATCGAATCCACCATCCAATCCTCCAAGGTAAGCAAGAGCCAGATTCTTATGTTGCCGCAGTCATAGGGGCACGAGAGCGATTCCTTGAAAAGGGCTTTTGGGGGGTATAGTATAGGCGTCCAAAGCACGTGTAAGGTGAACCTTGAAGCGAAGAGTTTCACCCGGTCTACGATCAGGACAAAGCGATTGATCCAGTTGAGAGCGTAGCGTAGGAGACAGGGAAGATGACCGTCAACGGACAAAAGCCTCTAATTATTATTAGATAACTTTTATGCTTCAATCAGGCCTATATTCGCATTTGAATGATACCAATTGAGATGGCTTTTTCAGGGACTGGCCTCTTCCCTGAGGCAATCCCTGGGATTCAAAAGAGAGAGAAGGAACTTTCTGTGTCCTATGCCGATAAAATGAGACAAGTGCTGTTTAGCTAAAAAATGGGATTCTAAAAAGAAAACTTTCTGTCTGATATGCCGGGAAATTCAGAAAAGTACTTTTTGACTACTATTACGGCATTCTAAAAACCAAACTTTACTTCCTCCAATGGAATGGAATCTTCCTTTTTGGCCCATTATTGTTTTATGCTGCTTCAGATTCGGCTTGAGAAGAAGCCGTAGGGATTCACTCATAACGGAGGGGATTAGCCACCAATTGGTTGCCAACTGAAGGTCGAAGGAATAAGCAAGGCAAGGACTGCTGCCAACTAGTCTGCCCAAAGGCTGTATTTGATTAAAGGTCGCGCCCTAAAGGGA
>CM037589.1:151488256-151495756 GCA_021018995.1 Chloranthus sessilifolius
TCACTGCTGACATAGGGTGAGGTTTCAACAGGGCAAGCGGATATTATCCAACCTGCGGTCAGCTATGATATACTCAACTTCTTCTTTTCACCTCCCTCTTCGATCGATCCGGAAGACGTTCCCTTAGCAGTTGACATCTCAACAGAGTCCTCCGGTCGAGTTGGAAAACAACCCTTGAGACCTACGAGCTCCTAAAGCAAAGAAAGAAATAGACAGACTTAGACGAGGGCATCTTGAACCCCTCTCCCTACGGTCGAGTTAGCCCATGACCTCAAGATCAAGAAGAGCCAGCCATACATAGAAGACAAGGGAAGACCTTGCTCGACCAAATGAACGTAGCAGCAGCATCATGAGATAGAACCCGGTCCTGTCCCGGCTGTCCATCTGTGGAACATGGGGCTGAAGACCTCTAGAGTACCTACTAGAAGAAAGACAGAACCACTTGGCTATAGGGGGACCAAACCATTAGGAGGAAGAAGCAGATGGAAGACAGGGTAACTTGTGAAAGAACTAGCCGAAGGGGACCATCACAGTTGGGGCGGTGGATGACAGGCTAGCTCACCAAGAACATCAGGAGAGGTTGGGGAAGACTTGGCTGCGGCAAGTCAAGGAGAGGTTAGGTCAAGGCTTCTCCATCAATCAGAAGAAAAGGATGTTCCAGGAAAGAAGGGAACAAGGATATCCAAAAGAATAGGCCTTGAAGGAAGGCATGAATGAGGGGAGACCGGTCTAAGGGCTGCAAGATATGCTACAAGGTTGAATCAGTCCACTAAGGGATGACCTCTTATACATGATTTCAGCGAAGTGTTCAAGTCAAGGACTTAGGCGATCAAAGAAAAGAAGACTTGAAAGAAAAGCCTTCTATCCCACAGCTAAGGCATCCATCCAATACAGATAGAGCGTCATATACAATTACTCTATCCTTTGGAAACCACCTATTCCTCTCATCGACTACCTTCACTAGGGTCAAGATTCATGGTTTTCTAAGGGCGGCCCATTAGCTTCCTTTGATGGAACAAGGGATTGCTTTCGTCTCTTTCCTTCTGGGCCAGGAATGGAAGTTGTCGTTAAGCTTCTTTGGATCAATCGATAGTGTGCTTATCGCTCTACTTCGCTTGATTCTCATGCCAGTGGACTCGTCGCTCAGCTTTAGGCCTTATTAGCTTCATTTCTGAAGTGAGCATGAAGTCCGAATTGAATAGATACTGAGAAAGCGTCTTTCGTGATGAAAGTTGCAAGTTCGGATTCAGGATTGAGAAAGAAATCAGCAAAGCGCAGCTGGAGCTGAATCTATTATAGGAGGCGTAGGGTAGGCTCTTTGGATAGATTGACTGGCTTAAGCCGATGAACCAGCTTCTACCACTGACGAGCTAATTCGGACTATGCCTAACTAGAGGAATAAAAGAACCTGATCTTGGCTCGGCATCTTTTGAAAGGTAATCCAATATCTGGTAAGAAAGGTCGAGTCGGCTACTCGAAGCGGAGAAGCAAGAGCTCACTCGACCCATAGGAAGAGGGCGGAAGTTTCATTCTGCTCTTAGTTTGAGCTAGGAGATGGGACAATACGCTGTTAGACCGGGAGTTTCAAACTGACCTTTAGGGATCGGAGTTGCAAACTGCTTGACCTTACTTAGGTAAGGTTGGGTAGGGGGGTCTTCCCACTTCCTCTTCCCATTCATTAAAGGGTACTAAGACGAACTGAGGAAAGGAGCGGAGTTGAAGCTTGAGCGGTACTCCTTCTCTTTAAAACTCACTTCTTAAGGTTCGGAGATGCTCGCCCGTCTACCGGGATAGGAGAAAGAGAAGATCTCGACTAGGAGTCAGAGGGAATCTCTAGCGGATCTTTTCTAAGCCAGGAAGATGCCTCTGCTGAAGTAGCAAGTATTGGGGTTTCAAACTGAGATTTGACTTTATAGTCAAAAGGGGTTTACCAGATCGAAAGAATCCTGTAGCAAACGGGATTGATTCCACTTCCTTGCTGTTAAATACGTCCCTCTTCTCTTTCTCTTGCCGATTCCGAACTCCAGGAGGAGAGTCGCTCAGCCGACTAAAGCTAAAAGCAGAGTTGGAGCTTGGCAATGCAGTTGATCTTCTTGCAGCTGAGAGAGATGCTGGCATTGAATGAAGCTGATTCCCCCGTATTGGACAGAAAGAACCTTCTATAATGAAGAGTAGGATGTGAGGGAAAGCCCTCTAGTCGAGTAAGAGAACTGAAAGTTTCAAGCCAGTAAAGTCCGTTAGTGGGGGAGTTAACCCTGATTTTCGTCAATCAATTCTTTCTTCTGGAAACGACTAAAAAGAGCAGGAGCAGGGCTTGTCCGGGGCAAGGGATGCAGGTATGTCATAAAGATGAAGCTTTCAAGCGGGGGAGCTGGGCTGTGAAACTAAATCTCCATCATCAAAGACAGGGGCAAGAAGGATGTGATCGATCCCCACCCAGGTAAGGAACGAAAGTCACTCGACTTCATCAAGGGAAGGGGTTTGAGAATCAATCGACCAATAAGGCATTAGTGAAGAGACATAGGAAGAGAGGTTGAGTTAGTGAGGAACATCTCACACATTCTAACTTACGAAATTAGTGAATCTGGAGGCCCGAGAGAAGAGAGAGGAAGAGATGTTATGAGATGAGCAGAAGTATTCCCTTGTTTTGCCGTAGGAGATAGAAGGGATTCAACTTCTTCCTCGAACGAAGTGAGAGTATAACTGCTGCTAAGAGTTTTAGAAAGAAGTAGCATCTGTTCCCTCCGCTTAAAAGCTCCCGGTTAGCCGCAGTACGAGGGGTGAACTCCCAACTCCTAGCTACCCTAGTTACTAAGACTTCTAAATGGATTCCCTCTATCTCAGCAGCAAGATAGGCTGCAACTAGACGTAGATCGAAGCTACATAAATTTAGTATGGAATCGAAGCTACCCTTAAGAATAAGGCAGACCTAGCATCCCGAACTAAAGACGAATATAGAGTCTTTCACTTCACCCTTGCTTCCTACTAAAAATGGGAAATCCCTTGCCTGACCTTCCCTCTCGCCCGACTTATTCGTCTTTCTTTCACTCATTCCTGAAAGTCAGAAGCCTAAGATGAGTAAGCAGACTACGCTTTCTATTCCCGCCAGTCAATCCAGGGAAGGATTCCGAGAGTTGCTAGTAGGGCATTCTTACCTTAGTTTCTTTCTAGTTCACATTGAAATAAGTAAGAGAACAACGCAAACGCATCAAACGAAACCAGAGAATCCGTTTTCAACTCGAAGTTAGAGATTTGACTTTCCTGAACCAACTCTGGAAACTAAGAAACCGGCTTTCCTATTTTCTTTGAGCCAAGCTTTCCGGCTAAGTCGAATAGCTTTTGCACCTATCCCATCCCTGTCAGTCGAGTAGTTTAGTATTGCTGTAAGCCCTTCCCTTGACGGGAGGTTGCTTTTCCGGTTGAAGATCCGGTTGCTTTAAAGACTTTCCGATCCCGGTATTCGATCTAAGTTCAGTTTCCCTTTCCTCTGCCTTCGAAGCGGATGAGGGACTTGTTGAAGAAGCTTTCCTTGATTCTCTCGGAACTACTTCTTTCAGTCTAGCATTTTCGCCCCTTGCCTCAAAGTCTTAGTCCAAAGCGTTGGATTCAGAACTTCTCTTGTCGATACCCAACTTTTGTCTCGTACCCAAGTTTCTAAACTACAGTTGTAGCCACCCCAAACCCCTGTGTTAACTGCCTTCAGCTGGTAACATACTTTCCGAAGTAAACCCCTATTAAGAAGGGAGCCTCACTCTGCGGGGGAATAGGTTTAGCATTAACGTCTTTCACCTCCAAACCTTGATTCGAACCTAGTGTCAACATCTGATCGCCTCGAAAAAAAGGCTTTATCCCATCCCCAATACCTTACTTAACTACCGAAGTCATAGGATTTCACTTCTCTAAATATGAAATGAATCTTTCTTTTCTCAATAGCAGCAGGTATACTCTCTCTATTGGTCGAGCTTTCTTTCTCCCTGTAGGTTCGAGCTATTGTATTGTGCCACCTAAGAATCTTTCCTTGTCTTTCTGCAAGGGATCTGATCCTTCCTTCTTAGCTGTAATGAAGACTAGTTTAAAGCCGAGGGTTCAATCCCTTTCGAGAAGAAGAAGTCAAGGTTTTCTGAGTCACTTGGGCAGTCACCTGTTGAGGAGCCTTGGAATTAGGTTTTGAAGTAGCCTTGGCTAAGCTACCCTTTTCTAAATAGAAGAATTGGTTTCGATATGGGTGAGAGCAGTGAGGGCTTTAGTAACTCAATTTTCAGCTTTCGAAAAGACGGAAATAAGAGATAAAGAGGGAAAGACTTATGGCTCTTGTATAAAAAAAAGGGATCCCTCAGGGCAGTCCGTTGTCCCCCGTCTTAATGAACATCTTTCTTCACCAACTTGATGTGAAGATGCAAGACTTTATGAGTAAAGAAGCGAGAATTAGGTATGTGCGCTACGCTGACGATATAGCTTTTCCTATTAAGGAAGGAGCCAACTCAGAAATGGTAAGAAGCCAAGGGTTCAAGCAATTCTTTAATGAGGCAGGCCTTGACTGAGCTCAAACTGGAAGCAACTAGTTTTGAGCTCGTTCGAGGAATAAGCAAGCCATGCTCTACCTGAGTTCTCGGAGTCCTAATATCAATTCGTCCAGACAGAAACTTGGAGTTAAGGGCACCCGGTTCAAAAAGAAATTGTTTCAATCAATCGACAACGACATAAGGAAGATACAAGGCAAACGCGTAAAACACTTTGAGAGAACGCTCCTTCCCCGAGTATTCCAGTATCTCGCTCTCTATTCGTGTTGTTGCAATGCTAACGAGGTACCAAGTTATTGCTGAGATAAAGAAAATTCAATGGGAACTGGATTCATTGGATTGGATAAATCCATGTGGATTTGGGGAATAAATGACTATACTTTTGAAAAGCGGGGTTCTTTCCCGAGAACCAATGATTCCACTTCTAAACTATAGAGTAGAAGAAGGCTGTTTCATCACTGTTATTTATAGACGGATTGGCCTGAAAGCGAAGAAAACTCCCCGAAGATAATCCCTGGTGAAGGGGAATGGAGGATCGAAGTAAAGGAAGTAGTGGTAGGGCTTGCAAACCGGCCGGTACACTACTCGGGAAGATATGGGGAAAGAAAGCCTACAAGCATGTATTTCCAGTTTAGGAAGAGAGAAAGGCTATTTCTGGCTAAGCTAAGTAACCCTATCAACGGAAAGGTTAGGACTCCGTTCCTGGGAAGGAATGAAATGAATTGAGAAAGTTGATATCTCGCAAACGAGTGGATCAACCTCCTTGAATGTTCCCAATTCCATTTCCTATTGAGCGCATGAAAATGCAAGATGGAGGCTTTTCTGAATGAAAGGAAGATCATCCCTTGGGAAAGAGATCGGCAATTCGCTCAGGTGGTTAGTTAGTTTCATCTTTCATTAGGTAGGCTTTCTTCTCTTTGCCTTTCAGCCGGCTAGTCCGCTTATCCCTCTGTGAGCGGAGATGGTGATACAGGAAGTGTTGTGGCTTTGGTGGAAGGCTGGGAAGATCCTTGTTTGGTAGACTCTCTTTTAGTTTGGGACGATCTTTCCGGTTTAGGAATGAACTATGGAATTCAGTCACTCGGGTAAGAACTTAAGGCATTGAAAGACGTGAACCGGGGTCGTTGGGGAAGAAAGATAGGGCATTAGCAGCTGAAACGAGAGAAGCCACTAACCTAACTGCCATTAGAGTCCCGAATCAAAGCCTTCCCTTGAACAGGAGCGAAAGCCAAAGGGGGAGGAGCGAAGGCTTAAGTAGCCGCTGGTGTCGAAGCTGAAACTGCAGGATCGAGCAAAGACCCATGCTTGGGAATTCCCAAGCAATCATTTGAAGCACTCTTTCTGCCTATGGCCGAGTCATAAACTATATCTATCACGGTGGAACTCTCAAAAAGCACTTTTCTAAGAACTGAGATCTGGAGCCTTCTTTCCCATCATTAAAAAGAAACTTTGTGTATTATAAATTGCACCATGAGTAGTTCACTACCCCTCTTCTTATGGTGTATCATCAGCTTAAATATGCTTGGTAAAAGGAAGAGCTACCTCTCCCATATGCGTCTCAATTTCTTTCATCTTTCCCTCACCCACCGGTCGAATCTAAGGGGACTATTCCCCTGGTCAACTACCTACTTCTCTCTCGATTTGGTTGATCGCAAGCAAGCTACCTTAGCGCAGCGCTCACACCTGAATATCTCGTACCGAACTGGCTGAACTGGCTATTACGACCTGAGCTAGCTTGGATTGACAGTTCATTCCTGGCTGGAATCAATGTCTCATTTTCTTTTTCTTCGTAAGGAGGATCCCCCTTCTATACTCTCTTTTGGGGGTCTGTATAAATGGTAATGCTATCGAACCCCGAGCATCTTCTTTTTGATCTGCAAATGGAAAAAGGGGTGGTCTCCTCCTATTACAGAAGAAAGTCTTTCTGTTGCAACCTAGGATCCAGCTATGAAAGAAGCCGGCTTTACAAGCTAAAAGTGAATAAACATCTCTTCTAATTGGGATACCCAGGAGTGCCTCCACATTCTAAGAAGGTGGAACAAACTCAACCATAAAGAATAAGAAATGGGCGATGACTGAATGAATATGAAGCAAAGAACCCGCTTCTAACCTCGTTTAACACCATGCTTCCTCCGAAGCTTTCATCTGAGTAGTCACTACGCCCTACCCTATCGCTGAGTCTTTGGAAGCGGTTTCAGTAGAATTTCCATCCGAACCACTGACTTATTAAGTTAAGAGAAATATGCGAAGATTCCATCTGGAGCCGAATCACTGAACAAGTGTTTCGGAGATCTTTGACCAATCCTTTCCTCTGGATTCATTGTCTGCTTTGGATTTTCTCAATTGCATCGACCTTTCTTTTTCTAGGTGAATCAGATCTCAATCTTTTTTCTTTCATATTAATGGTTCCCAGCGGCTTCTTTGTTAGTAGTGCTATTCAATCTATAGATTGAAGGGCCCCGCCCGTCTGCTTATCCGTTTCTCTGATCCGTCTGTCGTTCCTCTGTAGCATGCGGTCGAACCTACTTTAAAGATCCTGCAGCCCGCTGCTATGGCCTTCTTGCCGTGAAAGTGAGGAGAGCTTAGAAGCAGCATAGCCTCGAACCAGGATTGAGAGTTTTTCTTCATCATCAGCAGCTTCTATACCCACCTAAGATGGAAAAGACAATGTTCGAACCAAAATGGGGATCTTTGATCCTCCGCCCAATCTTGACTATCACTTTGGTAGTGACAGACTAGCCCATATAAGGTACAACCTAAGACGGAACTATTTTCATCGAGATGTATTTTATGTCTTTGTTCGCCAAGGCGAATTCACCCTTAAAGCTTGCTTTCTCGCTGTTGCAGAAAAGGAGGATGCTCTAACTGAGAATTCAAGGAAGACTTGTTCCAACGCCCATTTCTTGCTAATGATGTGATGATAGAAGCACTCTCTCTCCTTTTTCTGTTTAGCCATGACAGACACCTTTATGTATGCCAT
>CM037589.1:151500756-151508256 GCA_021018995.1 Chloranthus sessilifolius
GAATCAAAAGTGAATAGATGGATAGAGCCCACTCCTTAAAGCTTGCCATTATCTCTATCATATAACTTCTTCATGGAATGTAACCCCGGGTTGAGAAAGTAACCGTTCGATTTGGCTTGTGGACCCAATCAAAGAATTTCTGATCTGGGAATCTTATCGTACATTATAGTTATCACGGCATTAATGAAGTACTAGATTGTGGATGGTGAATTGTGATCGTTACGAACCAAAGAACTTATGATTCGTGCGTAGATACTCCAAACATGGCATGAACGGGTAGTTAAGGCTATTGATACCTGTGCTAGCAATAGATTGGTAGCAATGTTGAAAAAGACTATGAGGAGTCACCATTTTCTTATCAGATAGTGGTAATAGCTCACAAGTTATATTAAATGAAATGTTCCTTCTGCTCGGCGTCTGGTAGGGAACAATGAGTCACATGTGTAAACCAATTCAGGATCTTCGATATCCCTTAGACGTGACTATTTAGGACCTCGTTACTGGCGCGAATGGGCTGTGAATGCGGAACCTAGAACACAGTTAGTTGTGGCGTCGGTCGGGGAAAGAGCATCGTAGCATCTGCCATTCCTAAACGTGATGGAATAATTTCATTCCCTGCGCCCCCCCATTATAGGTTAAGTGTTTCTAAGTCCGTCAAAGCTATTGCAATAAAAGAATGTGAGCATTAATTTCCTAGTCTCTTTAGTTAGGGGGATAGAGAATGCGATTCGGGGATGTAGCGAAATCCATGGAAGCACCTCCAGTAGGTTTTAGCCCGACTCTGGCTAATCCCTACCTTCCTATTCGGACCAGCGGGGAACAAATAACTACGAGGGATAGAAAGAGGGGAAAACTGCCAGGGGGGGGAGGATTCGACTCAGGGGGAGGGAGCGAAAGGGCGCCGTCCAAGATTGGACTTGGTAGGGTTCCGGTCGAGGTGCTTGACGACATAGAAACAACTCTCTCGATCCCCCGAGGGTTAGGTCAAGGGTTCGGTTGGAAATACGAAACCCAAATCTTTTGATTGGTTGGATACAGATTCGATCCCACCTATGCATGCAATTGATTCTTCCCGCGACTGAGAAGGAATGAGCACTTACCGGCCGAAGATGCTTTATGGGGATCAATAGGTAAAGTCCAAGCATCTAAAACTCGCCTTGTCACGGCTCCCGAGCTGCAGGCACTAAGCATTCCTGGCTCGGCCCCGCTTCTTCTTCAGTAAAGCCGACGCTCAGTCAATTTTAGATAGTTTCCAATCCCGGGTGCGAAAGTGATCTCTATTCCTCATTGCATTCAGGTACCGCGGTAAGTCCTCCTCTCCCTCCTGGCCAACCTTGCTCTACTGCATTCATTTTCATCGGATCTGATATGCGTGCATACCCCTTTACGTTGGTTCAGTGTTCTTCTCTTGTCCTATTCTCCCATACCAGGCCGGAGTAGGGATCTGAGTTACACTTAGGATTTAGAAGGTTTCATAAGTACTTGTAGGGCCAGTCAGTTTGTACTGCGTTGATATCACCTCGAGATATTCCACCCGGATTCCCACCTCAGCCTCAGACCGGGTCTAGCCTGGACCTGTGTCTCGGAGCATGTACTTGTTTCGATCTGTCCCCCGACCCGTGCCCGGGTGTAAGTTTGTGCTCCAACAGAATAAAAGCTTCGTCCGGTAATCAATTCTGAACCGATGTAATAAATAAAATTTGAAAGAAAAGGCGGCATTCCTCGTTCTGGGCGCTTCAACGCCACCCGTTGAAACTACCGTAGCGGAGCGGAGGCAAATCTTTCTATTGCGTACGGCGGAACAGAAGGGGAATCAGATATTAGTTAGATCGGGTTCTTCCTGAGTTTCCGCATTAGATTAGTAACGAATTGGAGGCTCATATCACCCTAGCGCTATCGGAACTATCTATTACCGGACTTGTAGGGTTAAGTACTAGGTTTATCAGACAGTCCTGGGCGTAGCTCCCTCAGTTCCAGGGGGAACATCCACCTCCTTCTCTGCGACACCCCCATTCATCCCATACGGGGGGGAGATAACTATTGCTGGGTTCCAATAACACCAATCCCTCTCTAATCATTAAGCCTTTCTATCGTAAAAAGTGGGAGCAAGATTCATTGCACTCACTATTCTCTCTGCACATACAGATCTACTACGATCGAGAAATCCTCAGCAACTGCACCCACATACTCCTATAGAAACATCCTTGCCACGAAGCTTTTAAGTAAACCTATTTTTCTTTTTTTAAAACTTCTACTGCTGAGGGCCGGGGGTGTCAGATGGGACCAGTCGAAGAGATGGAGGAACGAATCGAACTGCTGGGTTGGGCTTGTGAAGAGGTGGATGAAATAGAAGATTTTATAAGCCAATTATTCAAGGCGGAACATAGCGGCGAGATCGAAGGTAAATCCGCTTATTCTGGGCAAGGTTCTCCCGCCCGATGCGAGGGGCAGCCGGAACATAAGAACGCGAGTGGGATGGCTCAAGGGCAGTATCGCCATAGTAGGCGGTTCCACCCACCGGTCATCCCCTCGGCATCTCCATCTCCGCGTAAAAGAGAGTTTAGGAGATCTGTCTTCTATTTGATTGCCCGGGGCAATCCCCCAATCAAATAAAGTGGAGCGTTTCACCTTTTTTTGCCATGCCAGAAATCGGCCAGATCACCTTTATGATCGCCGTCCAGGTGGAATTGTCAAGTCAACATTCCGTTTAAACGTTCGATCAAATTTCGAATCCGAATCGCCTCCCTCCCTTCCAGTGTAGCTTGAAAGAAAGCAAGCCACCTTGTTTTTGGCAATGAATGGAATCAATAGATCGGCAGTAGAGTGATTCTGACTGAAAAAAGAAACTCCCGCTTGATCTCTTTTGAGGCCCCCAGCTCTAGGCTAGGTATAGGCCTCTCTAGAAGTGGGTTGGAGGAGAAAGGGGAGTGGAGGCGGGCCCTTTCCACCGTTCGCATCTCTGTTCCAAACTATCAAATAACGACTTTTCCTCGTTCCCACGCATCTGCCTTTTCCATTGTCAACCCCGGCAACTTATGAGTGAGGCTTTCGGGGCTACCTACTTTAGGGCTTATGTATAATATAAAGGCGAACAGCCCCGTTCCAAAACATTCACATAGGTCCTCAGGCGGGCATCGAAAAGGGGACGAAAAGAGTCTATTTACCTGAAAAATCTTCCGGAATGTATCACGGCCCTATCCATTCTGATTTTGATTCCAAAAAAGAGTTCCGCATCTCTCCGGGGCCCGGGGAACAAATAGGCGTGGGGAAGAGGGAGAGGGGGGGGCTACGAGCCCTCTCCCGTTGCTGTTCCCGGACCACCCACCCCTTCCTTCCCCTTCGCCCGACCCGGTGAGGTCCGAAGAGATCAGATCTCTCGAACGAAGTGAAGTGATAGGAAGAGAAGACTGCTGGCAGGAGATCTCTATTCATTACACCCGGCCCGGCGGGTATGGATCGAAGTAGGAAATTCTCCATCCGCCCGCCAGCAGCAGAGGGGGTTCGATTCCCGTTATACGCGATGTGGCGAAAAAGAGTGATTCAACAAGATATGCCTGCATTAAGATTTAAAACTTGTCGTCCACTTCCAGGAAATGTTCGGAACAGAGAACTTACAATAATACAACGCCGCATTCTCCGAAAATTGAGGAAAAAGAAGATCTCTATTAAGAGAAAGATTTATCCGAGAAAAAATCTTCACAGTTACATCAAATCACAAACTACACGAAAGTTGCCCCTTTTTCATGGGGATTTACCCATCACAGAGATGCACAGAGGAACAGAACGAACTTCATATATACCTTTTCCACTCAATCCAGAAACAAGATCGGACGTGATTCCGGTTCGTCTCCATTTTCGTGAAACTATTCCTCAAGCAAGGCAGCCGATAAGTCATCGAAGGCTTTGTGTGAATAAAGGAATGGTAAGCATTACTCATTTGAAAGTTTCCCACGGTGATCTCATATCTTTTCAAGAAAATGACGCGAGAACCAGCGGTGAAGAAATAAGGAGATCTTTCTATATCGACATATCAGTTGAAAAAATCATAGGCAAATTCCTAGATCACCCGGTAAGAATGTGGAGAAGAACCAAAACAGAATGGTTCCGCCTACTCAAAACTAAGAGGGGGTGCCGCCTACTACTAAAATCCCGGTTTTTGCAACAGTTGCGTTCTTCTATGCAAGAAGAAGACTTAGAAAGAACAAAGAAGTTTGGATCCGAAAAAGTATGCTTAGGCAGTTCCTTCGCTGAGCACAACAGAATGAAGAGGAATTTTTTTCATTTCAAATCCCGATTCTTATCGAAGAGAAGGAACGAGAAAAACCGAAATCTTCCTACTCGAACAAGAAGTCCTTTAGTTAACCACTCTTCTTTATATAGTAATTCGACCTATTGCTCCCACCCAAAAAAATCGAGAGGAGGTTTCTTTCGGGTGCACCATCAGTTTACTAGGAAGAGAAGAATCAAAAGGATCGAACTACCTACTCATTATTCGGAGGTGAATCATAGAACACCAAAAGCTGTGGTATCTTATGGACCTAACATAGGTCACATCCCTCACGACATAAGATTGAAAGATCCAAACCTTCCTCTTCGGAGCGGAAACGGACGTGGCCAAAACATATAAGAAAAGATCGGCGTAGTCGCTCATAGGGACATATCTATCCGGATAGAGGATAGTCTAGATCGATTCATAGATAGATCTCTCCATATAGATAGGTATCTCCGTGGATAGAGATAAAGATAGGGATCCATCTAGATCTTGATATCTTAATATGTTCCTTGATTCTGATTGATTGCCTTTTTGACGACTCGGTAAAGGAAACATCGTTTTTCAATTATGACTTGCTTGGTCGGAGCGTAGACGAGCGAGCAGAGCCCAGGAAACAGGGAAGCCCGTCATAGAGCAGTCGACTAGAAGTAGAAGACTGCTGGCCTGAGAGAAGGCGGCCTCTCGGGAAACATGGCCCATTTTTCTTCTTTCTTTTTGATTTAGGTTTTTTTCATGTGAGATTGAGATGATACTATAGCGTCTTCCTCTCATCAGGAAAAAGATCATTAAAGTCTTGTTATCGTTATCTTTATGTATATGTCGTGTATAGCATCGCTTCTTTGATGCTACTTTATTAAGTCGAGACTCGTTGGTTTCGACCAAATCCTTTGCCTCTTATCACTTCACTCCTCCCCGTGATCATTTTAAGGTTGTGGAGTGTCCTAGACGATGCAGGGGACGATGAAGATTGAGTTTTGGAGACGTTCTTACCGGACATACCTGCTGGCATAAAATCGATAAATGAGGAATTGTCGGTAGGGGCGGATGTAGCCAAGTGGATCAAGGCAGTGGATTGTGAATGAAATAAATCGAATATTCACTCCCTACCCGAAGTAGTCGACTCAATAGACAGCTAGGCGAAAGCAAGGGAAGACTGAAGGGAAGGAACAAGCAACAAATAGTAAGACTTAGTATTTGTTGCTTGTTCCTGAAGTAAGGATTTGGAAGCTCAGGAGCAAGAGTCACTGTAGTTGGGCCAGGGGAGCTAGTCCCGTAACTGCGGGCAGTTCGAGTTCTAGTTCTTTACAAGACAGATGGGAACTGTAGCTAACAAGTGTGCCCTGAGTGGAATCCTACTTATACTCTTTCTACTATATTGGCATTGGCAGGACGGGTGCCAAGTTATTAGTAGCTAGGCAGCTAAGCCAGTAGTAGTTCAGTTCAGGTCAGGGCATGAAGCTACAGGTTCTATTTGCGGTCGTGAGACAGAGGTAAGAGGCAACTTGTTATATAGGTAGCCGTGCGTGTTAATAGATCTTCTTCTATACTAGTAGTAGCAGTAGTGGGTGAATCGGTTTCTTAGGTAAGGTTTAGTTTCTTTATTAGAAGGATAAGCACGGTTATTGCTGTTTGTCCCAACATTCAGCCGAGGTAGGCTACTAACTTGCTCGTTAGAAGTAGTTAACGAACGGAAATAAGGCCATTTGATGTCTATAAGTTAAGATTGTATGGATGCCCGCTCCTTGGGTATGCTTTCAAAAGGGCTGTTTTCATGCGTGCTGGTGTTCGTGGTCTGTTGGTTTTTCTGTTCTCGTGGGGGAAGGCGGGATTGGCGCATCTACAAGTTGAGAGTGTGCTCGGGCAAGTGGGCTAACCAGAACTACTAGTAACGGGAATTGCCTGCAATACGAGTCAGGGGAATGGAACTCTTGTTTGAGAACTTTAGCTACGGACTTAGGTTAGCTAGCTCAGCTTCTCCTATGGCTATTTGGATTAAGGAACTAGGGTAATGCGAAGACAAAGAAGGCCTAATAATGGTGAGTCGAATCAGGCGCGGCAGCCGTTCCAAGGCTTTTATGCCACCTAAAGGCCTTATTTAAGATAGGAGAATGAGGCAAGAGACTCCGGGTTTTTCCTAAGGCGAGTAGCAGACTCTGGTTTCAGTGCACGTGTGGAAGGCAACTCTGTTTAGCCAGCAAGCATAGGAAAGAAATCCCCCCGGGGAACTGACTATTAATGCTAATCCATTAGTTCTAGCTCGAAGTTTGCCCTTAGTTGTCTCGAAGTTAGCTGCTTGGCATGAGTCGCTTGGCTTGCTCATGCGGGGCTTTGGAAAGAAAGTAACCAGGGAATTCATAAACTAATATTCTAATCCAGCTCGAGAAGTTTTTTTGTTTAAAAGTAGATCGGGAGTTCAAGCAGATGTGAAATTAGGGTGAGGTTTACTATTCTAGTCTACAGGCCACTTAGCTAAACGAAATCCTGAGTATCGACTGTCGTGTGAGTCTCGACCAATGTGTAGCTGCCGTTAAAAGGCTATAAGTAACGGCATTCTCAGTTAAGATAACAGGATTCAAGCTTGCTTGTGTGTACGTGCTTGTTATAAGTAGATGTAGATGTGAAGGTGCCTAAGGAACCGCCCTAACCCCCTTAAATACGTTGTTAGAGGCGTTGGCTATTCGTAGATCTGTTATACAGGCGATTTAGCTACTTTCAATCCTTAGTTTCAACTCTTCAGTGAGTCTTGCTATCTCCCAGTCGTAACTGTACCTTGTGGACTCTAACAAGCTCTCTTCGCTTCTCCCCTGGCTTAAACAAGCCAGTAGCTAAACCCCTGACCTATCGGTCAGTAGCTGAACCCCCTCTAACGAGCAGGTGAACCACCTCGTGTTGTTAGTTCGCTCTCATGGACCGATTGTGCTACTTTCAACCCTGAGTAGCGGGTATTAGGTGAGGGGATACCTGCAGAACCGTTTCATTTTGGAACCAGCTACGCACGTTACATGTCCTTTAAAGCTACCGTTAAGGAAGTCTCAAAGATAGGAGAACGAGATCCGGGCACTAGCGTGTTAAAGGAAACAGGGGTACTTATTAATGTGGGAAAAAGACGTATGAAAATCGTATGAATCGATAAGACCTGATCTCCGATCTGTTCCACGAAAAGGAGCTAAAATGCCACTTTCGAATGACAAAAGAGGGTCTTTTAGGCCTGATTTCCCTCGAGAAGC
>CM037589.1:151513256-151516258 GCA_021018995.1 Chloranthus sessilifolius
ATTAGTAGTTGCCCAGCCGAGGATTCGATTTCGGTCCCGGAGTTCAAGACGCCGCCTAAAACGAGTCTCGGTCATAGAGAGGCATTGATTTCTCAATGAAACAAACCCCATCTCTTGTTCCCTCCCGCCTCAACAGCAGAGCTAGGTGCAGATACAGATCTAGATGCGAGATGATCCCGAACCGATTTCATAACCACCATCCATCACCAATCACATTCCACATCCCACTTCCAACTTTTCGATTCCTCGGGTAGCCTCCTCTAGAAAGGCATTCCAGCTTCAGAGGCAGGTGAGCCGGGTCAGGAAGGAGTTTGACTGCTGGGATGGGATCGATCCTACTCGAAGCACTCCACCACGAATAAGAGTCTTCGGGTTGGATAGGGAGTAGAGATAGGAACTCCTATCTTTAGGGCGGGCTTTCAAGACACAGATGAACTACTCCATCTTGAAAGGGCTTTCCCTCGGGGAAAAAGAGACTGAACTACTAATAAATAGGTAAGGCCAGAAGGGTCAAAAATCCATAGAAAAAATCCCTTCCCGGCCGACGGGACTCTACGTCTGGGTCTTATCCCATCTCATTATCGGATTAGGAAGAGTGCCCTTGAACTACAGACCCTTCATAATAAACCATACAAGAAATGGATTCTCCTGCCGGCGAGAAAGGAAAAGAAAATTAGGCAAAAAAGGGGGAGATAGGGAAGAGGAGATTAAGGATAGTCACTCCACTCCATAGATAGTGAACACAGATTCTTGTTTAAAGCTTGACTGGGTCGGAAACGCGGGCTGCTGGTGGGGCTGGGAGTAGGGCTTCTTCCGCTTTACAACCGGAATAAGGAACCTTAGAATTCACCCTACCTGTCGATGAAGAAATTTTCTTTGAGAGGACCACCTGCTAGCGGATCATAAATTTTTGTATGGAATGTCCTACTCCTGCCTGAGCTTTCCGATCAACCAATCCCCTATTTCAGGGACATCTGTGTTAGGTAGGCCCAGGGATCACGGATTAGTCGAATGAGCCCCTCCCTCCGGCCTATCATTCATTGGTCGACCCGGCTGGCGGCTCCTGCATCTCCTGCGTCTCCATAGGGGCCCCTTCCGCCAAGTTTGCTGCTACCCGTACCAAAGCCATATTGGTAGCTCGCTCTGAAACCACATATTAGAGTCTTGACAAGGATGCGAATCAATAATCAATAGAAGTCCCAATAGAAGTTGACTGACCTGGCTCTTCAATCGACGATCTACTGCTCCCTCTTAGTTGCAAATGCCCATGCTTTGATTCGAAACCCCTAGCCAGTGATGAATCCCAAGGAAGATCGGAGTCTTGAATTCCTCCCCCTCCCTTTCTTATTTAGAATCTCTCTTTGGCTACCAACTCAAAGAGTAAAGCTAAGTAAGATATGGAGGTTTTTATCCCTCTTAGAGCTTTGAACTGACCGGCCTATGATCATTTAGGGGGAATTATTATATATAGCTGGTGCGCTTGTTTGCGTCCAATCCGGAGGTGATGACCGCCGGAAGGAAGGAGCTAGAAGCGAAAAAAAGTATACACTGGAGGTTTGGAACCCAGAGAAAAATCCGATATAACATCTGGATCTTGAAAAGCTCCGGATATTCAGTTGTTCAATCTGCGGGTGCTTTGAAAAGCTTGATTCCCGTGTAGACATGATTTGACGAAAGGATCGATATTCGGAATAAACAGAATCCACAGAGTCGACTGATGCATCTATACTATTGAGTTGAGAGAAAGATAAGAGTGGGTATGCGGGCTTCTTTCGCTTGAGTTGTTTCAGTGTGCCGTCGGATTTTTAAGGTGTTGACCCCCTGGGAATAAGAGGAGAGGGCAGGTTCTGCACCAGATCTCTTTTATTATAGGGCGAGGAGTCTGCTTCCTAAATCCCATTTTAGAGGGCAGGTATCACGCTCTATACGATTGTCAGCTAAGTAAATAGATGGGTCAGATGGCATTGAAAGAGGATGGGCTTTCTACTTTCTCGAAGGCTCGGGAGCAATTGAATATTCATGTGCTCAAGAAGCAGTCTTTTAGGCCCAGGTAGCTTGCTTGGAATCTCAGTCAAGCATATTCGCAATCCTTGGGCAAAGAGGTAGTTGACTACTCGACCAAAGAAAGACCGTCAAATGGGGCTTATATACGCAACCCACCTTCTCATCTCTCATTCCTTTTCTGACCTACGGCACTGAACGTCAACCCCTCTGATAGAAAGTAAATGAGCGCGACAAAGCTTCTAGTTTCGGTATCTCTCCCGTGGGTATACCCTTCAATAGTGAGTCTCTCTCTCGTGAAGTAAGAATTGATAATATGAGCTGAATCCACTACTGGAAAGGCAGGAGGGCGAAGACGAAGTAGGGTTGAGTCTCAGGAAGCGTTTAGGCCGGGTTCGAAGCATTCTTCAAAGACAGGTACAGTAGCAACTTCAGTATCAGGGGAATAAAATGGAGAATCAAACTGCTAAGGTGAGTTTACTCTCCCTTTAGAAGATGGAAGTTGACTTACAAAGAAAAAGGTAAGCGTTGGTATAATCTTTTTCAGTCTCAGTTCTTTCTTTAGTCAGGGAATTAGCTTGTTGCTCAAGGGAAGGATCTATGTAATAATAGTTTCATAAGGATTCTTCTAAGCGCTGGAGTCCGAAGGGTCCGAAGGAGTGGTATCAAGCCTGCTCGTAGCTCACCCGTAACCCGTAAAGTAGGCAATCTTTAATATTGTTGAGGAGCCTGTTACCCCATCCGAAGAGGAGAATCTCTAATAAGCTTTCTTCGAAGCCCAAGTGAAAAGACAGCTCGCTCAGTCGAACCGAACTTCGAATCCAATAAATCCAATGTATCATAGAAGGATAAGCTGTGAGCTAGGGTAATATGGAATATTAGAACGGGTTATAGGTTCAGCAAAGACAGGTTAGAATGGTAATATAGATAGGTAGTTTGCTCACGAGCTGCAATCAATAGAAAGGGATCCACCCTCAATAGAAGAGGATCGGATCCACCTG
>CM037589.1:151516432-151536432 GCA_021018995.1 Chloranthus sessilifolius
CTCCCGGTAGAAGCGAATAGACAGAAGTAGGAAAGAAATTCGGAAAATATCTTCAGAAAGATCAGAAGGCGAGATAGCATCATTCAGGCAGGGGTTTCCACGAAAGACCCGATTGCTGACTCTTCTAGTGTTCACCACGGGGATTTCACAGAAGGGGAAGAGGAGATTCAGATTGGGGTTCACCCGGCAAGAACGAGAGGTCCGTAGTGTGACAGGCTAGGTACGCCGCTCACCTGTATCAGTTATGGGGGTAGAAACTGAAAGATTAGAAAAGGGATTAGACGCAGAAGAAGAATCTTATGCTAACTTCTTGTTGATTCAATTGAAAAGCGGGCTACCCAATATAGTTATAAAACAAACTCCTCTCCAGGAAGACGAAGGTGGGTTCAGGAGTGAAAGGTAAGCGAAGCGTACATGAAATATCGTCAAAATGGCATAACTATCTCTTTCTCTTTACTAGGAGCTGCTTGCCCAGTCAGAAAGCTAGGATCACAGTCTCTGTCCACTCTAAGGAAGCCCCGTCTCAGGCGAAGGTTGCTCCGTATTCTCTTCTTTCATAGAGCCTCTCTCCGTGGAGGAATGAATGAAGGTAACTAAGCGCAAGGAATGAATGAGCTCATCTCGTTAAGAATGAGGAGCGAATGATCAAATCAAGTTCCAATCTCAGTCTAAGTTACCCAAGATCCAGTAACTATAGGAGGAATTTCTAAGATAGGTACGTTGTCAGCGAGGGTAATATGGGATATGACTTTAAATAGGCTATCAATTCCATGTGAAATGAAAGGGCAAGCCCAGCTCAGTCGTCGAAGGATAATTACATTATGTTCTTTTATCCCCTGGCGCAATTCGTGGGCAAAGGCAAAGGCGTAGAGCTCAACAAAGACAGTCTCGGCTCAAAATAAAGTTAGAGCCAAAAAAGAATATTGAATATGAGTAGGAAGAAGTGGTGAAAGGCATCATCCGCAGGCAAGGCAGAGGCGAGCACGAGGAGATGTAGATCGGAATAAGTAATCCACCATCGTAATCGTACCGTACAGTTTCGGAAAGGAATAGGCTTTATACTAGCTATATTGATAGAAGAGGTAGTGAATCTTACCTGTAGTTAGGCGAGAAAGCAATATACACGACCAACTCTCATCTGGAGCAACCTTCTCTCCCGCTTGATAGCAGTCTGTCGGTCTCAGTCCGGTAGACCGTATTGTTGTTCTTCGGTGCAAGTTCCTCGTCTCTTTGGTTAGTCCCGCGAAGTAGAGAAGTAGGGAGCGGGTCAGATGGGTAAAGCATGGGCAGCTCAGCTCGCTTTGTTCATCTTTTAGGGGTTTCCCCTTCACTCTCAGTCAAAGTTGTTTCGGTCGGTGAGCCTATGTCCTTTATTAAGGGAAGTTTACTTGTCCAATCTAAGCTAAGGCCCATAGCCTAATCCGTCAAGTCAACCATACCTAAGGATCGGTGAAAATGGAGATGGAAAGAACCTCAACAGGGTGAACTTCGAGTTAAGATTTAGCCGTTGCAGGAACTGTTCTAGTGGTTCAAGCAGGGTCCGAAGAAGAATCTGAGAAAAGTGAGTCAAGTTCAACATAGTACGTAAGTCGCCCACCTATATCCGTCCCAATGCTTTATCTTTATGGTAGTCAAGGAGCGGGAAGGTACTCGAGGTAGAAAGAAGAAGACGAAGAAAGGGGTAGGGAAGCCAAGTCTTTTCTGGATTTCCGCTTCAGTGTGCCGTTCAGTGCCGTAGGTTAATGAAATGCGAAAGGGAAAGGGAATCCAAGGCGCCCAGTCTCCTCAGTAGGGAAGTCGCTTTCTCGCAGGAGCTAAGAAGTCTAAAAAAGTAGGTAGTTCACCCGTTCAAGTAACAACTTCATATCTATCCGTTCCCGAACTCAAGTCCATAGCTCAGGGAAGCGGAGCAACCTTAAAACCAGCAGCAAAGGCAGATGTAGGCAGGCGTTCAGGAGGTCCGTAGCTCAGTAAAGGGATTCTTAAATACTTCAAATTGCTTATCAGAATCCAACATCCACTTCCACTAATCTGTATGAATCGAGGGATCAATCAAAAAATAGTAATCCACGGAGAAAGAGAAAATCCATACAATAAGTAAGTTGCGCACTTAAGGAGAGATCGATAGACCAACCCACAAAAGAGTTCTTTGTTCATGATTCCATCCTGATCTACGCTCTTCGATAGCTGCTTGGCTTACAGGAACTACCAGATTGCGTCATCTTATTTCTCATTATATGTTCTATCTTGATCTAAAACTACCAGTAGGAAGAAAGCTACCATCAAAGACATTCTTAGCTGGCCTAGCTTGATAGAAACCTAAAGTAGCTACATCCATCTCTATGAATCAAACTCCTCCTTATACCACTAGAAGAGATACAGGAAGGAATAAACACTCGGAAGCATTAGAAGAAAGGATTACTCACTCATAGGGATTCTATTAAGACAAGACCCGGAAGATATAACTCGTTATAAGGCATTCGAGATTGATATAAACATACCAGTAGGGGGATTCTCTTAACAGGAAGAGGACAATCAGACGAAAGAGGATAGTACTATATCTAGGGGCAAAGGCTTCACTCTCTAGGCAGCTTCCCCATCTTAGAGAAGGGATCAGGGTACAGATGGACTATCTTTTCCTAGAACTTATACCTGGGGTGTTAGGAGGGAGAAGGAAGAGTAAGGCAGCAGCATTTCAAAGAGACTCAACAGAGAGAGAAGTAGGACTAGTAGACGAAACAAGCGGAGAAGGACAGATTAAGCCCAGGCTTTATGTTGGTAAACAACCAACCAACCAGCTCTGCTCTCGTTTAGTTCTGAACTACTCGTACAGGAAGGAGTCTCTTTCTGTCTGGAGGGAAGCATTTTTTCTCAATCAATAATGCCTCAACTGGATAAATTCACTTATTTCACACAATTCTTCTGGTCATGCCTCTCCTCATTCTTTATACATGAAAAAGAGAATTGCTTTGCTTTTTGATTCGCGCTTTGTAGTAATTAGAGGGAGAGCGCTCTGACACCGGGCCACCAAAGGTCGGATGGATCGGCCTATTGATAAACACCGACCAGGTCGTAACCATATTCTAAAGCTTTAGAACGAACGGCAAGCAGTATAAGGAGGGATCCCAGCTAGGGTAAATAGCGCGCCTAAGCGAGCAAGCATACGCATAGCAGCACATAGCGCGCCAAAAGGCTACGTACGCGAGGCTAGAGCGCGAATGAGAGCGGTGCGTGAAGGAATGACTATTCAACCGGGGAATTTTTTTAGAAAGATAGAGAGGCGAGAGAGAGTATGAGGCCGGTACTCAAAGGAAGCGGCCCTTGGAAGAGAGTCCGGAGACGCCAAGAAGGGCGTAAGGATCAAACAGAAGGCAAAGCGCCAGAAGGTCTATGATGTGGATAGACCGAGCTCGGAGTCAGACATCCCGGAACCACCTAATCCCATAGGCACTGAGTCAGAAGGATAAGGGGACCAGGTATGGCATCGCTCTATTGTAATTGAGTTCGGTGCGCTAGGCACACTGCTCATCCGCCATCCGGAGGTACCGAATCAGTGCTATCACCTACGGAGAAGTTGTCTTGCTTTATTAAGAGCAGGAAAACGAGACCAGCAGTTCCGAAGAAGTAAATAGCATAGAACTCAAGGCCGAAATTGCAGAGATGCTGCCTCGGGTTCGTGATCTGGTAGTTCCGGCGGAGCTTACCACGGCCGTTATGGCTCTCGCGAAGCACGAGGATTTTCATTAACACGCTATTGGCTGCCGACAAAGAGCTGAGTGATCGCCTAGTACAACTGGTGGTGGACTCTATAAAGGTGCTCCATGACAGGATGCTGGCTCCAGAGGCGGAGTCTCTGTTGGCTGATGCGGGAAGGCTCTCTGCTGAGCAGGCGTCCCGGTGTCAGAATATATAAGAAGAGTTGAGGTCCGAAGCGGCCAAGATTACTAAACTAAAGAGATGCGAGAGCTAGAGGGCCGGCTTCGGTACATCAATCAATCACTGGAGGAACTCCTGCAGCGCGCTTCTTCTCCTTTGCAGCGCTACTCTCGCCACCACAGCTCTTTTTTAGCCTCTTTGGTTCCGATATACCACCTTCCTTTCTCTCGGCCTATCCAAATAAAGATCCTTATCCGACAAGGTTACTCCGGCACCTCACATCTCAAAGAGGTCATTTCTTATATTGACAGCAAGCTTTGTCTCATCTTCATGAGCAGCCACCAAAAGATTTGCCCCAAAGCAGTCACTGAGAGATTCTTCCCCCAAATCACCAATATACTCATCAACGGGAAGTTCAAGGTCTAAAGCTCGGGCCCTGTGATGCTTAGGGTTGGGCCCATCATACTCTTTGAACATATATCCGTTTTCCACGCTTGTTGAGCGGTCAAACTACTTTGCGGATGGGCACAGTATGAATGAAACTTGCTTTCTAAAGCCCCAACCAACCGAGGCCCCAATCGTAACCCGACTGGTGAAAACCCTAGAAATCGAGATCTAGGGAGAAGAGAAATCGAAATCGTAACAAATCTGGTTGGAGGTAATGAAGGAAGGGAAGGTGGGGAAGGAAGCGAATGGAGTCTTCCTTCTATATCTAGACTAAATCTAGACTAAGTCATTTTCACAACGGAGTCTTACTGAACCGCCGGGATTGATATGAGACTACGGTTCAAAGCTTCCGAACGAACTAGCTAGATCTGGATCTGCTGAACCTGAGGCATAAGGAAAGAAGCAAGCTTGGGTGCTTTCTTTCTTTTCGCTTGTGGCATGATATGTAGTACAGTCGGCTGAACACAAACCCAATCGAAGTGAAACTCCCCTTTCCTTCGAAAGGTAGGAGCTAAAATCCGGCTCGGTTGGGGTAGACCCAGGGGAAGAGCTGTGCACAAAGGTTTGAACCATGGGCAGGGACGGCGAACAACAACAGGAGAGCACTCGGTGTAGGTCTTTCCTTGATCCTAATAAAGGCTCAGTGGCTCAATTAGGCTTGGGAGCAGGGCTGTACGCAAAGGCACAGGGCTATATTTGGGCTATTGAACAGGCTCGCGCTTCGGTTAGGCTTGGCTCTCAGCTCGTTCGATTAGGCTCGGGGAAGGAGGGAAAAAGTCTTAGGTGCTTGATCTTGCAGGCGTAGTTGGTCTGTGTTTGTTTCCTTGGTCGGTCTCTCTTCTTCGTTCCATCCCCCGTTTAGTACTAAAAAAAAGGGGCGTGCTTGGTTGCCCTAAGTGGGGAATCCTCCCTTGACACTCATAGGTCGAGTTTCGGCTCGATTGACGGATTATTTTACTGGGGATAAGACTACGTGGTTAAAGAAGACCACCTCTATGGATGCGAGATTGCTGTTAGAATAGAAGCATCGGCCCGGGCCAATATGCGGATTGCTGGGAGTATAGTGCGTATTCATTTGCTAAGGAATTTCTTTATGGAGCGCCAGCTCGTTGCGATCCTGCCGCGGCGTCAGCAGTCACCGGTGATTCCGCGAAAGACAAGATAGGCCAGCCGGGAAGGCCTCGATTCATGCCTCGTTCTTGCTTGCTCATAAAACCTTCCCTCTAGTCCTTGCTACTGTTCTCTAAGTCAGATTCGAAGCTCTTTGATATCATTTCGAGGTTGAGGATTTGGCTTTAGATTGATTTATTGATAGCAGATCGGATAAGTCTTTGAGAATGAAACTTCCTTTTCCAGTTCTAGACTATTTGCTACTATTGGAATTTACCATTGCTGTAGTAGTACGCTCTGGCTAGTGTCAAAATGTCTGATTGTGAATGAGCGAGTCATTTTGGTACTATGATTCTCCTACTTCATATGTGGGCTTACCAGGCTAAGCTAATCATTGGATACTCAAAACTTTCGATCTAAGCCACTTTTCGTTAGCGGGAAATCGACACACATTGATATAGGATGTTGAGCTTGCGTATCCCGGGACGATGCCCATCTGTATCATCCTTTGTTTGACCAACTGTGTAATCTCAACATAGGTGTCACCTGCCATTGCTGGATCAGCGATTTCGGCTTTCCTTGTGGTTCCCATTAAATATGTGTGAATTTATCTGTTGACCCCACAAAAAGAAAGCTTTTCGTGTTCCCTCAGGAAGTGTTTTCTTTCTCTCGATACGCAGAGGGGAGAGCATGCCCTGTCTCAGGCAGTATATCAGTCGTTAACGATTTAACCAGGACACATCCAATTGAAACTGTAATCCCAACCTCTTTTGAAGGAGCTCCAAAAAGACTTGACTTCAGAGCGGGGAATCTTCCTACAAGTGAGCACCAACTCAAATGTGTTCAAAAATTGCTATACCTCTGCCTAGAAAAACAGGAGTTTCAGGCACCCTCGTGGGAGACATTGGATGTTGTCAACCGGCCTTAAAATGCTCATAAACAGCTCTTCCCCCTTTGACTTAGTTTTCGCTCTCCTCTGTCTCTAGTAGACTAAGCCTGATCCTACTTTGCGGGTGCAGCAGGTCTAGGTATTCTTTTTTTTCGTCTGTTTGTGGCACTCGAGGGCAGAAGGTCCGGAGAAAGATTTGTCTTACTTGCCAATAGGCACCCTACTCGTTCTTTCAATGGCCTCTTTACCTCTGATGGACCATGAGCTCCGGGCACATATGATTGCATACCGTCTGTCAGGACAATCCTCTATGTGAAGGGTTACTTGCTACGTCTCGCTGACTCCCGCCGCCCGCGGATCATGCACTCCCCCAGCATGCCTTATTTTCATATAAGAAGCAAGAGTCTAAACTGCTGGGCCACAGGAAGAGTAATCTCTGTGTCTAATCACCGAGTTCGCATGGACCGGATCTGGGACTGTCCGCTTTCTGTTATCGCTTCACGCTACTGTAATGGGCATGATCCCAATCCCCGTACGCTGCTGTGGCTTATCTTAGCCCCTCTACGTACTGGCTTTGTCTCGTACGATGTCAGCGGTCTTGTAGGCTCCTCTTCGTACTAGCTCTGTTAACTGGAGTTCCCCATGCAAGCGATTACAGCTAGCCTCTACTTCAGCCTTACCAGCTCAGCTCCTGTTGAGGAAGTCACTTGAAACTGCGATGAAGGTGGACTGGCTATCCATCGTAGTCAAGGTTTAGCTTTGGCCGGGAGGGACCCTAACCCCCTGGATACTTTTGGCGCTCTGCATCCGAAAGGCCCTGGGATAGTTAGGCCAGGTTCGCCGAGCTCTAGGAGTTTTGCCTGTTAGCGATTTCTTCGCCAAAGTATTGCTCTGAAGGCCTCTACATACAGGGGTCGAGTTCGTAGTAGCAATGGGTTCTGCTTCTTAGTTTCGACTTTCTAGTTTGGCAGCATATGCTCTTGGCCTGCTCTGTAGTTCTGGAGAAAGCCATGCTATGGATTACAATGGCCTCTGTATTGAAAAGCATCGAGGCTGATCTAAGATTTACCGTAATATAAGATAGAATTGACTTCTATCTATACTACTGTAACATCGTAACATCAACATTAGAAGGTCTATGATGGGTCCTAATCAGATTCATCCTAGAACAGGATAAAGTCTTATTAATCTCTAGATATATTAGCTTGGCTAACTAATTCTATTGAGAAGGGTCAGTGTCTATCCGAACTTGCGACACCCTCAGCCGCCGCAGAGAGAGACTTAATCCGCTCTTTCGAAAAGTGAGTACGATTGATAGGGAGCAGCAAGGTGATGCTCGCAGCCCGGCTATACCCTGCGCACCCGTAGTTAGTCTAGTTTTCTTGTTACTACCCCTAGATCGTGATCTGAGTAGCCACAGGTCGAAAAAGAGGAGAATACTTTTTTTGATATGGCCCATTGAAAGCAACTCGGCCACTATTTTCTCTATCTCATCCTTAAGGTACTTTGGCTTACGGTTTATCCACCCTTCTGTCAGTACTCACATCTATGGCCAATGCCTCTACATCTTGTAAAAAATTGTGACTCGGGGACCCCTTCTCCATCCAGTGAGCAAAGATCATTTGAGTGAGTGGTGGTTCGAACCCCCTCAATGTGATCACCTTCCCATCCCGATAGACATATACCGCTCCTTTCTTTTTAAGGTGACGTCACCCGCATTCGGCAACCCCGTTCATGATAAGGAAATCAAGGTGCAAGACTTGGTCGTCTTTCACTGCCCAAACATCCACGTTTCGCAGCTCCGTTTACTACGGTTTGATAGCCAGTCTTTCCTTTGCCATGCCCCGCGGTCGATCACTGTTCGTTGAAGCCCGCCAATAAACCATTTGAATACCAGGAAAGATCAGATGCGCGGAATCGCAATTGGTTAAAGATCACTGAATTACCGCTCCGTGGGCTATTACTATTGGGATAACTGAATACTTATATGCCTCTATCAATGTAGTAACCATCTTTCTATAATCTTAATGTGAAAGCGGAGTAGCTTGTCGAATCAAAGGCTTGACAGGGGAGCTCCTCTTAGCTTTAGCCCAGGCTAACTAGAATAGTTAGTAACGATGAATTTTAGGATAATTAAGCAATAACCACTGATAGAGGAGTCTTCCTATTTTTCACAAGTTTTCCCAAACCAAGATATCCTGCCTACCCCGAAAATGGGACTCTCTCCAAAAAGTAAAAAGTAGCTTCATAGCTAGAGTGGTTTTGACTAAGCATATGACGAAGGAGCGACCGAAGCTAGAGCTAAGTGGATGGGTCAGGGTAAGTATTGAAAGCATAGGTCGACTTAATAAAATTGATTGGATTGGTGAATTTCCTTACTAATCCGAAAAGGGCAGCCTATAGACATCATTTTTTAGGAAAAATCTCTGATGGTCTTAGTCGGTTAAATGGCACTATCTGATTCATGGGAGTGGGAGCCAAGGACACGGCCGGTACTGCAGGAGGTTTTCTTCGGATCTCTTCCTCGTAGTGATCTACAGGTTCAGGAACTGCGGGCTGATTCTGAACTGGAGAGGGTACTGGGTCTACAGGTCTAGCATCTGCTACTCTTGGTTGGCTTTGTGGTTGTGGATCTGTGTCCCCTGAGCCGGGGTGGTAGATGGAGGGTTTGTTCCTTGAGCAGCAGGTGCAGCCGGGCTATTTCCGATGGCTACCCGCTAGGTCAATTGTGCTAGCATCCGGGAAATCTCAGCTAGTTGACGGCTAACTGCCTCGTTAGAAAGTTGCTGATTTGCCGGGGCTGTAGGGTTCAGCTGGTGGTTAGAGCCAGTGGACTCTTCATTGTCCCCATCATAGAGAGGGTTCCTGGTGCCTCGGTGACTGGCGTTGTTGGCCATGATCTCTGGGTCTGATTCACCAAGGCGTTCTAGGTTCTCTATTTTGACTAACTTCCGGGCCTCTAGTAGTTCGCACCCACCTGCGATTTGCAAACTGACGGCGAACCGAGTCTAAGAAGGATTCCTCTTGTTCCGGTTCAACACTCAACTCAAGATTAGGGTAGGATGTACCCTAAAGGCTGACACTGGATAAATATAAGAAGGTTTAGAAAGACCGCAGAGATGTGTGCTTGCTACTGTATGCTTCCTGATTAACATCCGATGTTGCACTGCTGTATGCTGAATCAAGCGGTCCCAGAAATAAGTGCGTACTGAGTGTAGTGCAATTTAATGGGTTCCTTAGCAGGCTCTCGCCCTATATACCTCGTAGCCCGAAGACTAGTCGCTGGTACTGGCTAAGGGTGTGGGAGTTCGCATCTATGGTCAATCAATAGGTCCGTTTTGACCTTCTTTTCCGTCCTAAAGTTCCGGGTTGGACCAGAGATTTTAAAACCTGGGCTTTGAAGGGATATTCAAAAACTTTGTCTTTTGATAAACCAGAACAGATACGGAAGACTTGAGTCTAAAAACCTCATCAACTCCTTCTTCTAGTGATGCTGCTTAAACTCGCTCTCTAGGATCTATGTTTACCCAATTTCCTTCCTCCGGTACTGCCCTTGTTGACAGCTTTTTGCCTTCTTTAAGCGCGGAAAGCAGCCTTGTACTATAGTTGGTTGCAGGAAGTCTGTTCAAAAGGTGCTTGCTATTGATTGTGTCCTTTTCAGTAGTTGCCATTGATCGTCCTTCAACTGAGCTTTCTCGTTGGCACGGATGATTTCAGTTAGAGTTGGTTCAACTATCGAAGAGAGGAGAGGAATTTATTCACATACATCATATCTTTGTTTGATGTGCCTAAATTGTTGTTGGTTTCGAATTCGATTTTGCCTATTTGAGAGGGGAATTTGAATTGAACCTTATGAGACACTAATACCGATACGGATTCCCTCAATTACGGGCTACTTCTTTGAAAGTTATATGGCCCAACCAGAACAAATCCCAAGTAGGGGATGCGAATCGAGGATTCCTATCATTTAAGTTAAACTGGATCGTCGGTCCGACCGACGAAAGGTGAAGGGGTTGAGTTAGATACATGATCGACGAATTAAGCGATCACATGACCTAAGATTCGAGTTTGCTAAGTCTTAGGAGAGTGAGGCTAATTCTTGGCGAAGAAGCAACTGCTCTCTTGAGGGCTCTGTGCGGGAAGCACCCCAGTTACGAGTAGGGTATTACCCGAGCACTAAGTAGATCCCATTCTCCCTTTTCCAAAGATTAGAAGGTTTAAAGACGCTCGACTGTAAGGAGAGGAACGAAGTCAGAGACTAGTACCTTCTATAGTGGTGGAAGAGAAAAAGGAAGCCGCTTACGAGCATCTTTCTCTCATACGTCATTCTATTCGAGAGCCGGGGGAAGGTCGGGCGCAGTGGATGAGGTCTAACTGTCCGTAACTAAGGAGATAGAAGCCCTTTATCCGTTCCGTCAAAGAGAGAACCTAATGCAAGCCGTGCAATACGGAGTGATAAGCCCGCAGTATAGCATTGAGGAGGAGGTAGGCATCTAAATATGCCACCATCTCTCTCAATCTGCACTCATGAATGCCCGGTATAGGAAGGACTTCTTATCTTACAGGAGCATAGGAGAAGAACCTAAATCAAGGACGGTAGCTGACTAGCACTCACAAGAAGGTGTGGGTTTCCTTGATTTACTAGTCAAGAGATTCTCCGGGGAGCTATTACTAAAGATTCAAGAAGGAATTTCCTAATCACGTTTAGTGGTACGGTCCCAATGAAAGCGTCTCTTAGCTGGGCTTCGGAAAAAAGGAAGAAAATAACAACCACTGTCATAACTCCAAGAGTGAATTGCCGTAACTGCTCGACAGGCTGAAATAGCTTTCTCGGGAGCCTCTGGGGGGTCGGGGTATTAGAAATCCCATGATACTCAAGGAGCAGGGCGTCGTATCGTCGTATCTCAGGGGTTCGACTAATACATCGTAAAGCGAAGCGGGTCCAGGGTTTGGGTTATAAAAAAAATGGAAAGGGAAACCACTACCTCCCTATTTGCTGCTAAAAACAGACTCTGGAAGAGGGTTTTTCTAGGATGAATGAAACTTATCTGTATTTCCCATCGCATTAATTATAAGGGGCTTCATCCCCCGCTGTTGTCCTTAACATGTAAGATGAGGATGATAGGGATTTCGAGAGACAGACATCCGGTCAAAGGTGTTTGAAAAGCCTATTCTTGATGATGAGTTCTCACATTCGATTGATCTCTTCCATCCTATCCTTGAAGGAAGCAAAGGAAAGAAAGGGCATTTGATTTGAAGATCGATGACTTGCCTTCTTACTTCTTTGTTTCAGTCAGGACTGCTAAAGCAAATTCAACGAAAGATGCACCAACCACTAGATTCTCTGACGCAACTGTCCGATTTGGCTTTGTCCCAGCCGTGTTAGGGGAAAAAGATAGGGGCAGCCCAGCCCCATTCATTCAAGGTAAGAACGGATAGCATAGCTACTGCATTAGGTCCGTAGGGTCCGGAGACAGGGGAGCGAAATGCCACCCCATTTCAAAGGTGCGCAGCAGACAGGGCAAAAACAGGGTCAAGGGCGGAGTTTGAATCCTCAGATCAGTTTATAGCCACATTTATTCTTTCGACCCGGTACTATGATGTCATTGGGCAGTAACAAGCTCAGGAATTTCTGGATTCGGGAGCGGAGGTCCTCCTAGCGGTTCTTCCTACAACAGCTTCTTCTCACGCCATTAGGTCTCGTCTCCCTTTTTAAGAGGGCAAGGGCGAACTCATCTAATCAACCTATGCAGTCATTCTGTCCCCCTTTCTCATGGGGTTCTGCCCCAGATGCTACGCTACCAACCCCCAAGTCCGGAAGGGAGAGATTCTTCAAAGATTCAATTTGCAATTACCGATTCCGACTCTTGCCATACGGTTTCATGCTCGGGGACAACGAGTACTTCTTCACGTCACCCTTCAAGAAAGCGGGCACAACAGGAATATGATACAGAGTTCAGGCTATGAATACGACCAGTTCCTACGATGCTTTGTTAATAAGGTCGGATCGAGCCCTTAAATAGGCGAAAGGAAGATCGGTTATGCCCTCATCTACTATCTTGATTGAGAAGCCGGAATCTTTCCTCATCGACCGGTATCAGTTGAAGGCAAAGAAGGAATGGGATCAGTGGGCGAAGGAAAGACAGCTTTTTCGCAAGCAACTCGAGCGGAAGTCGGAGTAGCGAAGGGAGCCCGGAGAAAGCCCCTTTGACGCATAAGGAACGGAAAGCGCAATCAAATCAGTATGTCTCAAAGCCTTGATGAGGAGGCCTGGCCTAAAAGCAGGTCTTGGGAATCCAATTCTATTGATAGATGAAGAGGACTCGGAGCGTAGCATCTCGAACAAAGCAGGAGAATGACCATCGACCCATCCACCGTCAGAATCGCCGTTGAACCAGAAAACGGAAGGAAAAAGCGGTCTTTCCTTAAGAAACTATGCTATATCATACCTCTCAGACAGGGAAGAGCAAGGAAGAGTTCCGGCTATTACTAAGAGAATTTCCTAACCAGACTGCATAGCTTGATTCGACTCGGGATCACAAGAGCTCTCTTGAGCGGATTGTGTCCTTTCCTTCCCTTACTGAGAATAGTGAGACAAACCTTTCTTTTCTTCCAGCTCTTCCATCTCAACCATAGGGCATCGGTCAAGCCCTTTTGCCATCAAACACAACCCCGCCAGCAAGCCCGTCTGGTCTTTCCTTTCTTCAAAAACCAACAAACGAACGAAAAAAGCAAGTAAAGTTTAGGGAAAAGAGATCCTAATTGGCCAGTTCTATTCTAGATCGGAAAGCAGTGGGTCTGATTGACCTAAGGCGTCGTATGCCCGGAAGGAGGACTTTGCCCTTGAGCTCAATTGAAAAAGAAAGCCAAGGCGCACTCTCAGTATTAGTTCAGTTCGAAACGGATCTGATTCTATAATCAAAGAGACAGTTGAGTTCGCAGCTACAGGCGCAACAGGCAAATTCCACATCGTCTTATCGGCTTCGACCTTCATAGCTGTATGAGAGTAGTGATCCCATCCCATTCAAGGGAAGGGGTGGAGATGGCCACAATCGTCATTGCCTATGCCTTCCTGGTGTGGTGGGAAACATCATAGCTTGATGATAGTCGGGAGAAGAGCTTCAAGCCATCAGCAAACTCAAAGGGTTTCAGAGCTTAGTTGCAAAGGACTAAGATAATAGACTAGCCCTATCATGGATTAGTCAGAAAGGGCTAGAAGAAAACCAGTAGCAGTAGCGGAAGATTAGCTTCATGCCACACCGCGGGATGAGCCGAAGAGCAAATTCTATCATGGCTTCTTTTCGACCGTAGGGGTCAGAGGGACCAAGAGGTGAAAGAGTTCTGGCAAAGCCCAAACTCAAAGCATTCGAGCGAGAGTGGGACATAAGCCTTTTGCTTTTGTCGGGAAAATTCTGTTATGCTATTTTGTTGATAAAATCACCCCTTCACTCTTATCTAACGAGAAAGAGAAATATCCTGTTAACAGTTAAAAATCCCTCTGACTCTTATAGGATTATCACTTCATTCGTGTTGAAGGCGAAAGCAAGCAAGGAAGCTAGCCTATTAGCTATTCTAGCCTAGGATCGTTGGCGGGAAAGCTCAATCGCCAATCGAGTGGATCAAAGGGACCAGAGCACCAAGTAAAAGCTTACCCGCGGCGAGCCAGCCCGAAGTCAGACCTTCTAAGGCTGCCTCAAACTCTCTTGTTCCCGGTCCTCCTTCCTAAAAAGCCTTTCAGATTGCCTCCGTCTGACTACGGCATCCCACCGATCCTCGCATCGGCTCTGCTAGTTGGCTTTGCTATCAAGGCATAGCATTCTATGGACTCTTCCACCACGTCCAGAAATGGTATGCCAACACGTTTCTTTTATCCTTAGCCAACCAAACTATTCTGATAGAAGTTCCGTTACGCTCGAGTGAACACGGCTTTTGTGCAGTCTTCCTTCCCCCTTCGCCTTCGGCTTTCGATGAACTCAGTCTTCCGCCTTTGGCTTCTGCCTTGCCCTAAGTAGGTGCCTTAGTTCTTAGTAGGTGCCTTAGTTGACAATCTGACCCTTGCTTTTCTTTAGCTAAGGAATGCCAGCTACCTGACTGAGCTGCCCTAGCTACAAGAGATGCAACAGCTGCAAGCCGAGCTGCCCTACCAGAAGAGCTAGCTGACCCGGAGATAGAACTTAGCAACTAGTCTATTCGCACCCCCGCCGCCTCCCTAACCCCACTGGGGGAATCCCTAACAACCACAAGCCCACAAGCCGTTGAACTCGAGCTTCTAACTCGGCATTCTATGTTGCCTGACCTTAATCCACTTACAGAATTCGAAGGAACCTGACTGTTCTCCTTTAAAAAGAAGTCAGATGGTCAATATAGAGGGAGGCTACTAAAGCACCTACTGACACTAAAGCCATTCCATTCGGGCTTCTCTTGGATCCCTTCATGTAATTAGCCTTAACGGCCTAAAGGTGTACTAAGTGAGTGGAGTACCGGCGGCGTACGTTAGTTGTCTCTTTCAAGCGGAAAGGCAGGAACTAGAATAGAATCTTGATTTATAACAATCGCAAGGCAAGCCGAGCTACCCGAACTGCAAGAGCTGCCAGAACGAGCCCAGCTGCAAGAGCCGAGCTAACAGAGCTAAACTGCCTACTTGTCCGAAGGCAAGGCTGCTACCAGGGAGAGGTTTTAGACAACTAAGCAACTAGTCTTAACCGTTCCTCCCCTATCTCTTAAAGCTTCTTCTGAAAAGGAAGCCTCCACTAGCTAAAGGAAGCTAACTGCCCTACCCGAACCTAGCTGCAAGACAAGACTGAGATAGGAGTGGTATCTTAAACCGACTGACCGACGGGGAAGGAGATATTAGGAGAGAGCAACTTACTAGCCACTTGCTAGGCCACGGAACCTGCTAACAAAACAACGTTAGCTGCGTGAAGTGGAGTACGCATCTTCTTTCTTTCAAGCGACCAGCCCTTATTGCATTGCGCAACTCAACTCTCGCCTTATTGCGTTGCGGCATTCACTCGAGCTAGGAAGCCAGCTAGTCGTACTAACAGCTTGAAGTCGTGTCTTGAAGGCTTGCCCCCGCCCCCCAACCTAGGAACAACGCTAAGACGTTTCGTTTCCATTTTTTTTGTTAAAAGCATCGCATAGTGATAGTGCCCGGTCCGCAGCTGCGGAGTCCGCCTTCCCTTGAAAACACCTCCCAGAGGGGAGGGTTATAGTACAGATGTACGCTAAGGAATATTATTAGTAAGACAGACGTATAAAGTGCATATGTACTATAGCTGCAAAATCAAATAGATCCTTGTTCGGGTGTTCTGGTGGTGTCCCCGTCTGGTCTACTATCGTCTTTTCACCGCCGCTAGACTACTTTGGCCCACCAAATGGCACAACCACAGTAGCTGGCTTGGCTCCCTCTTGCTCTGGTCTACACTCCCCTTGTGAGTCGCCACCCTCATGTACTACTATAAACAAACAGAACTACTACAGATAGACTAGAACATTTCTTATGTCAAACCATTCGATTGAATGCAATCTCTGATGTCAATGACACGAAAAAGGGATATATACAATGAATGGAATATACTGCTAGAGTATTTGAAAGCATCTGCAAAGCCAACAACGGGCACAGTCGATCGTAGATCCCACATGATGCCTTGTACCCTCACCCAACCTTGTCTCTCGCTTGTCGACTTGAGTCGAGCTCACTTTCGATCGAGGACTACCGGTTAAAAGTGTTTGTAGCTTTTTAGAAATTCAATCATATCTGATCTGCCTACGAATACATGCAGTAGAAGGGAGTGAGTACATAGAAAACGTGGAAGAGCGGTCAGCCTATCCTTAGGGAGAGACCCTGATGTTGAAGAATCAAAAGCGGACAACCTTCCTAACTGATGATATTCTATTCAAATAGAAAGAAAGGGGCGAAAGGACAGGTTTAGCGCACTTCTTTCAAAAGCTGGAACCATGTCTCCAGTTACACAAATCCCTCGCTGCCTCTCGGCCGGTCGTTCTGATTGGTCATGGCTCGATCTAGCCCGTCCCTTATGCTCGGTCATACCAAGTGGAGTCATATGCGCCTGAGTCAGTAGGGGCTTCTATCTAGTATCGCATGCTCGGATATGGCTTTCAAGATGGTAAAATCCAGTCAGTAGTGATTGTGGTGTTTAAATACAGTGGGATGGAACTACTACAGTGTGAGATGGATAGAGAACCCGTCCCTCTCTATTCTATCTCGTCCTTTTGGCAATCTATTATCGTTGAATGCCAAATCGTCATATTCCATTGACTGGTTGGGACAGAGGTTGGGAAGCATCGAAATACCGACCAGAGACACCACACTACTACCTTTCATGACACGGTGTAGCTCCAGAGCTGCATGATCACAACCGTTTTTTGAGAGAAGTTGAAGCACTCTAGTTAAGGGTTCCAAAGCGCTCCCTTCCGGTCGATAGACAACTCATCTTTCTTCTACCCCCACAAGATCTCAGGGTAGGTCTCTCTGCGCGGAACACTTTCTATCTTCTTTTCCATTTTTTTAGCCCTTTTCACGCCCGGCGAGTGGCTCAACGAGGCAATAAATCACTTCACTTAAAAGTCAAAGAAGCGGTAATGCAATAAGTAAGGAAAGACTCCGCATTTACTTTATAATAGCTATGTGCTGACCGTTCCCTCTACCCCTTGGGAGGAGGGCAGCTGCTTGAAATAGGTACTATCGCGCTAGTGTAAACAAAGTTTCTACTATCAATTCATTCAAAAGAATTCTCCATTCCAAGGAATCCTATGAAGAGCAAGTCTGACCGAGTGGGAAAGTTTTGTAAGTCTACATAATGGGAGGGCGTTTCTCTGCAAGTCCCCAGTACTCCATATTCTAGTCTAGGGTTTTCGACAAGAAGGAGTGAGGAACATACTTAGTCAAAAGTCATCCTTTTCCGATCCTATGCCCCTAAAATGTAATGATTGAAGAATTGCCATATTATAAGGGTCAACGTAGTTTAGTTGACCGAGAACCGATATCGACGAAGTGGACTTGATCAGTTTCAAAAGGATGCACCCTTCTCCCTTCTTGAAAGCCAAAGGGCTAGGAATGAGCGTTTTCGTATGAATTGAATATAAAAGAAGGTGCGCTCGAAGAAATAGATTGCCCTCAGGCTCTCATTTCCATGCTTGTGCCTATTGCCCAAGATTTATCGCTGAAGCACTATAGTTTCGAATCTGATTTCTAAAACAAAAGCTTCTACAACGGGATTCTGGCCTGATCTTTTCCATAGCAGACTCTCCCATACCTACCCTGGCAGGGAGGAAGGGTCAATTGATAATGATCCGGGGGTGAGTTAGAGAAAGAAGAAAAGCGAGTACAATACAATACAATTAGTGAATTCTTGCATCAACATCCAGGTGCCGGAAAGGCAAGATACGTGTGATAAATAGAGGATTTCGAGTCAAAAGGAAGTCCTGGTTGGGGCAACCCTAATGGATTTATAGGCGCCGCTACGCTTCTCGAAAGAGAGATTAGATACTTTTCTCAAATCAAAAGAAAAGGGTGCCTTATCGATAAGGACTATCTTCCCTCGATGTGATTCTAGTAGAGGAGCTCCTTTGGATTCTTTTTGATAACTGGTAAAGCAGGTGCGTGTCTAATAAGAAAAAGGAGATTGATCAGTTCCAGGGAATAGACCTTTGATCCACCGCGCCATGTACCGTGTTGGGATGAGAAGATCACTAGTTACATTAGTGATCCATATCCTCTTCCCAAGTATGTATGAGAGTTAGGAACATGAAGAAATCGAAGTAAGGACTTTTTTTGTGGATAGGTCAAGTCAGCGGCTCGGGGCAGGGGCAATGAAAATCCTGATTAAGAAGGAAAGCTAAACTAGAGGTATTACCTATAATCTATCAAATATCTTTTCTAAAGATTTATGGTGTTGTGTTGACATGGTTCATTTCGGCCAGTCACCAGTGCTGGAAAGTCTGATAAATCTGGCAATAGGTAATAGGCCCTACGGTAATACTAACCTGTAATGCTGCTTTCAAGAAGAATCATTTTCAGTGCCCTACAGTAGGAAGCTCTCTGATAATTGTATACTGATGATTTCCAGAGAGAGTGGGTGTATACGCCGCAAGGCTGTCGGAATATGAATATGAATTGGAACTAAAAGATCAGACCAAACCCTTCACTAAAAAAATGCAAAATGCGTCCATTCGAACCTTGCCTTGTGTCTATATCGATGGAATGCCTCCTTAAGTGATCACTCTTATGCCGCCGCTGAGGAAGAGAGGGAACAGATTCATTTCAACTAAGCGCACTCCCCCTTCTCCACCTCCACTTTATCCTGCCCGAAACCGATCTATGAACAATCCTTTTTCTTCTGAATGACTTATTCACAAGCGAGTAGGCTCTAGCTTTAGCTTTATAAATGGAATGCATCCCTTCTCGACTCTCAAGAATATCTTAGAAGAATCCAGATAGATAAAAAAGAATAGCCAATCCTAGGTCTAACCAAGCTACCTAAAAAAAAGTATGAAAAAAATCCCACTTTTGTAGCGGACAACCAGCCCCTTTTGCTCTTTGAGAGCAGCTCCTCAAGTTAATTTCTTGATGGAGTACAGGGAGAGCCTATTCGGGAATAGAAAGAAAGGGGAGTGAAGCTCACTCGATCGCAGGTAGAGGAAGTTCGAATGAGCGGTTTGCCTTCACGAGTGACTATCTTAGTAGCACCGGTGAAGTTCACAACATATGACCAGACCCCAGGATCCAACTCCTTGGGCTATAGTTTCGTATATAATGTAAGGATGATAGGGGAGAGAGCGACTCTGTTTGCAGATTTTTCGCTAGGTAAAAATCCCTCTTTTTCAAGGAAAAAAAAAGAAAAAAAAAAAAAAGAGAGACTTGTTCTTGCCCTCCTAATTCAGGAAGACGGAAATCGCCGGTTGGGTTGGTCCAACCAAGAAAGGCATGGGAGTCCTTGGGCATTCAGCACGGTGCAACCTACACTTTGATGAGCACAGCGCAGTTCACGTTACAGCTACTTTGTTGTCTGCAACTATAGTACGAGATTTTCATTTAGCTTAAGAACCCATTTCTGCCCGGGGAATAACAACGAAGAAATTCCCCCATACAGATAGAGGCGCCTATAGCCTTTCCTCTGGCTTGCCCAAAGCATTGAACATAGATCTTTTTTGTTGTCTTACACACTGGTGGAATTGAATTGGATTCCGCTTTCACTAATAGAAAGAGGGGCGAAGGAAAGAGATTTTTCCTGGAAAATATTGCAAAAATCTTTTTTTAGGATGGAATTCCACCTGCCTGTTCAAGAGTCTTTGTTTTTTCCGCTATGTCTCTCCGGTAGGAAGGAAAGGGTGTATGTGAACCATTTCCAGAGTCAGGTGTCCATTGATTATCCATGTTAGGAGGCACTTGAGACTGAAAAGCTTGCAGTCCTACGCACCATCATCTTTATCAAGACATCCTGTCTTAAAAGAAAGATTCTCTTATTCAAGATATCCCAACACTAAGCCTACGCCCCTTGCTCACTGCCTTCTTGGCTTAAAAGCCTTTTCGTTGTCACCACTTATTCCGTTTTCGCCTTATTTGACGGGGTCCGCTGCTGCTATATACTTTAAGGGGAATCTCTTGAACAATGTTTTCACTGCTATTCCACCAGATCTTAACAGAGATTAATGGGTT
>CM037589.1:151541432-151546432 GCA_021018995.1 Chloranthus sessilifolius
ATGAACCCTAATGGAGCCAAGGAGAAACCAGTTGCGGGCCAGGGTGAGACTTCGAAAGCTGCGGAGAGTGTAAAGCCAGTCACACGAGCGGATCGAAAGAAAAAATCAAGAACAGCGTGGGATTGGGAGGTTTTCGGTTGCGCCTAGTCTGGATGACCATGAAGTGCAACGAGTTAATGCTGCTACGAATGAGGAACAAGCCCATTTTCTTGATAATAATAATCATAATGGCGAGATGGCTGGTTATGTTGAATCCTTGGTATCAACACTGGTATCCAATTCTAAGGTGAAAGCTAGTGTGCCCGTGCCTGATGCAAGGGTAGAGAAGGAAAATACAAACGGAAGTTTGAATGAAAAACACGCTCTTGAACCTGAGAATTCTGGTGCATGTGATAATAGAACGCAGGAGAATGTAGATCAATTGGATCTCGACAAGGCGATCAGATATAGAGAGTTGAATAGCTTAACCATTTCAGATGCAGGCAAGCGTATTAACTCTAAAACTGTGATGGATACGTTCCAGTTGATATCGACTGCACCCCTCAAACGTGTAGATGATGTGAACTCTCGGGAGGAAGCGAAGCGAAAGCCTAAAAGATTCAATAATGAACTACAGGCCAGATTTGAGAAGATTATAAACAATACTAGCTGCTACTGAAAATGAGTCGGCACAAACTCTTATCGAACATCCGCCATTGAAAAAGGTAAGGGACTCTGAATCTTCTGAGAATGAGAAGGCTATTGAATCTGTTATACCTAAAGTAACTAAAACTCAAAAAAAGAATAGTGACTTGCCCCCTGGAGTTTTTACGAGGTCCAAGAAAAGGAATAATAGTTGGTACGGTCAAGATTGTAATTGTCACTAGTTGTCTTCTCTCTATCTTGTTACTGGTCTCCGGCAAAGAAACATGGAATAGTCGTGCGAACTCTGGCGGAATCTAGCACTAAAAATAGTGGTTTCATTATTGGTAGCAAATGGGTATACTCAATCAAGCTGAAATCCGATGGTAGTCTAGATAGGTATAAAGCTCGTCTGCTTGCTCAAGGCTATAAGCAGGAGTATGGCATCGATTATGAAGAAACATTTGCTCCCGTTGCCAAAATGACTACTGTTCGTACCCCGTTGGCTGCCCATTCACCACAGGTCTTTACATCAGATGGACGTTCAAAAGAAATTTCTTCATGGTCATCTTAAGGAGACAGTTTATATGCTATGCAACCTCCTCCTGGCTACCAGGAAGCGGAAAAAACTCTCGTTTGTCGTCTTCGTAAATCTCTATATGGATTGAAACAAGTGCATGGTTTGATAAATTTCAAACTATCTGAGGGTTGAGGAACACCAAGTATGATTTTATTCTAGGGCCTGGAGCTCATCATCTATGGCTTTGCGCCAACATGCGAGTTCTGCTGCCTGCTTATAGGTAGAAGGGACATGAACAGAATTCAAAGTAGTCAAAAAAGAAGATGAAGCACCATATATTTCAGGATAATACCCATATCAGACAGTAGATACAGATTGACGATTGAAACGTCGAAGAGGAACTACAGATTCAGATGGTGCAGAAGGAGCAGAGAGTTCAGAGTAATTACCTACTGGGGCAGAAAGAAGGCGGTGGCACGACCGTTGCATCATTCGCTGGGCTTTGACAGACCGATTCCGTCGAAGTTTTCTCAGGCTGTGGCAGATCAAAAACAGGAAGATAAGAAATGGAGGATGTGGGTGGTGCAAGTGGTGTGGGTGAAGAAGCATAATATAAGAAGAATTTTCCAAGAAGACAACGTGTCGGGAAACAGCTAGGATCCAGACGACATACCTCCTCTGGAATTCCAATGCAGCGGCCGGACAAAGAGGACGAGGGGCATAGAAACAGAAAGCCAAAAGTGGAATGATTGGATAAAAGAGATGCTGGAAGATGCCGAGATGGTAAAACAGTGGGAGGAGGCAGAATTCCTTGGCCCTTTAGAAGAAGTATCCTCAGATCAGCACACCTTAGAGGTAGAGGCGATGAGCAGCCTATGGTGCCCAGAAACCAGCTCAAACATAATGAGATGGGGTGAATCACATTCACTGCCGCGGACGCCCATGTGCTTCGTAATTTGCCTAAAAGAGTCAAGTCTGGCTGCAGAGTCTTGTGAAAGGTACTTTTCAAGAACTACTCTCGTGGTTAGCCGACGCTCATCAGGCTGCATACGAGAAAGTCGCCAAGAAAACGATGTTGGATTAATGGATCACATACTTCCGAACAAAAGTAACAGGAGATCCACTTTTCCCCCGGATAGGTTTCTATGCCGCCTGGCTTAGCAAGTTCATCTTCCTTCCCTTTGAGCCCCCTACTACCTAATAGGGAGAGACTTCGCTCAACATGAAATCCGCGGCCATTCGTTTCTTAGATGTTCTAAGCATTCGTCGCCTACAAGATGGAACGATTAGGTGTCTTACGTTACGGGCTTGGTTGGCTTTAATGTAGCCAGACAAAAACCCTAGATTCACTTTGAAAGAGGAAAGTCGACGAATGATAAAAAACTCTCTTACCTTAATGCACCTACTACCGGCGTTGGCTGACTTACATAGTTGTTTTTTGCTTTGTCTTAGCCCATTCCGGTTTTCCGCGAGTTTTTTTACGGTCAATATGGAACATACAATGGCGTAACAGCTTTTGTGTCGTCTTAGTTATTCTCCCTAACCCCCTTAGGGGCTCAAGACTGTTCGGAGTAGTGAGTGAGTTTTTCCATCCTGTCAGCTTTTTGGGGACATACTTTCGCAGCGGACAACCTGGAACAAAAATCTGAAGACTGAAGAACAGACCGATAAGCCCGGCAACATGAATAAAGGGGAAGCTCTTCGCGTTTCCAGATTAAAAAAAAAGGCTTCCACCCCTATAAGCCTTACGTGATAGGGGCGTATTCAGAAGTGAAAGTACCAGCTGAGCAGTTCTAGAGGAACGAGTTTGGGTGTTGTTAGCAGATAAAACGGTAAGGGGGTGCGCTATCGCTATAAGGGCTCAGGGCTTGCTGCTTCTTTTTTTTTGTCTTTCTTGCTGTATGAGAAATTCCATGACAATCTGGGGGCACCACTCTTTCTATGGATTGATCACAAGCCGAAAGATGGTTAGATCGTCCATCAACTAAAGATCTCGTCATCTGATTTCTTTTAGGGAGTGTATCGTGTAAGCGGAGAGAGCGAAGCGAGCTTTATAGAAGCTCGAAGCCTTTTTTTTTACAGGAGCTATGAAGCAAGAAAACGCCTTGACTAGTAAGCAAGAAAAGGGCTGCCATTAATAGTCTAACGCGCAAGGGTGGTCGTAGATCAGTTATAATAGACACCCCTTGTTTGTACTCGAGGACCATGCTGAACCCCGCCAGAAAAGTCTTGCCACCGTGCCCGTGCCCGCTTGGGGCTCTCTTCTGAGTAAGGAAATAGCTCGTAGCCACGTCATCGGTCTTGACCACGAACCTTGAGCCCAGCGAAGAAAACTATACAGAGCTCCAGCAATTCCATGATCTCTGTGACTTGGCTATCAAGGTCACTCGCCACGAGCGCTTGCTGCGCAAAGTAAGTTCGAAAAGCGCAGTATCTATTGGTACTTAATTACAGAGAGCAATTCGGACTTGATGCAATGGTGGCGAAGATCAAGATCACTAAGCCAGTTCTTTGCCTTGCTCTACGCAAAGCCCCACCCAATCAGGCTGCCATGCTGAACACGCCTGGTATGAAGCTGACTGCAGGCAAATTTGGCAATCGGCCACGTGACTTCACGTACGATGTCTCAAAGGCCGATGAGATCTATGATTGCTTGGAAAAAAAAGTGGGGTCCCCAGAGCATCAAGTCCAGTTAGACACACTAAAGGGACAGAACCCCGTATGCAAGTTTCATTCCAGTAATAGTCACGCCACAGCTGACTGCGTAGCCTTCTGCCACGCAATACAGGACAAGATTGATGGAGGCTTGCTGAAGTTTCCCGAAAAGGGAAAACAGATGTTGATTGACAAGCAACCATTTCCCAAGACCGCGCAAGCAGCGCCGGTGTATATTCATAACCACTACGGCGTAAACCCCGAATCAGAAGGTGAACCTACGGTTACACCGTAGACTTCTAAGTTGCCCAAGAAGTATTTGATCGCTTCAGGGAAATGGGTGTGCTGAGACCAGTCACACAAGTCTTCTGCAGTCATTGAAGAGATTGTCGATCACCAGACCGACTATTTAAATGTAAACATGGTTACGATCCTGCGAAGGCCGGACCAACCTCGGCAAAAAATGGATCTACAAGGGGGCCTTCTAGGATCTATAATCCCTGTCAGTAAGCGTGCCGTTGTAATCGGCCAAGAGGCTACTCAAATACTTCGCTGATGCTCTATTACAAAGCTTCGAGCTGTCAAGCCTAAGGTCGGCCCACCTAACCTAATAGTAATAGGCGGATGGAAGCAAGAAAAGGACTGGCTAGCTCGTGCAAAAAATATCTCGTCACCCCCATGCATATAATAGCTACGAGCTGCTGTAAGCGCTGTTGCACGAGTACTGTATCACGAGTACACTAACAAGAGAGGAACTACGAGCAGAAATCAGTAGTCACTCTTCGACTTAAAAAAATGTGAAAATTGCGTATGATAAAGATAAAAATCTTCGGTCTCTTGAGCGGCCGAGAATGTTATGTCAAAAGGACCAACGACGATCGTATCCTAAAGGAGAAGGAGGAGTAGTAGGAGTAGGAAGAGTCATTGAAAGGAAAAATTTGTGGTCTATGATCGAGCGTTTAAAAGACCTCATAAAGAGTTTTGTCGCACAGGACCGACTCTATTGGTTATGTTTTGTTCTTCTCTGCGTTCTAGTTCTGTTCCTGCTATATTTCTTTATAGCTCTCCGGATTTATGTGTCTCTTCTGAAATCAGTAATTTCCCATAATAAAACACATGGGGTGGGTATTACGCTAAAGTATGGGTGGCATGGCGTAGAAACCACCGCTGTGCCTCAAAACCTCCCCCCCAAGGGGAATACCTG
>CM037589.1:151551432-151576207 GCA_021018995.1 Chloranthus sessilifolius
GATACATTTTTTTCTTTTTGTTGTTTTGGGCAACAAAAAATCAGACAATGACAGAGCGGCCTGTGATCGAGACTCATTCAATCACTTGCTTGTGATTGCAGCCCAGCTCCCCGAAAACAACGTTCGACTTGCATGTGTTAAGCATATAGCTAGCGTTCCTTCCTTTTCGAGATCCCATCCATTTCCTGGTACCAGTTTCCACTCCCGTTTGAGATGCTCTAGGCACAGATTAAGCTCCATAGCCCGCACCCTGGCCCAGTCCCATCTATAGCGCGTTGAACCAAGACAAGAACAACCGAAACCTTTGAGAAATACCTTTCATAAATAAGGTTGAACCTCTTCGTAACCACTGACAAATCGAGTTGGAGCAAGGGCGATGGACACGGAAATAGAGAAAGCATATCCTAAATGGATTTTTAGAGCGGAGTTTGAGGAGCTGTTTTGGTTTAAGCACTGAGCATATTCACCTATTTATGGAGTAGATCAAGTTCAGTCCCAGTAGCGGAGGTAGGCGCATAAGCTCATATTCCCTTGAGGGGAGCGAATACACTCGATATGGGTATGTTGGCTAAGGAGCTTGGACTGGTGGTTATGGATCTTATAATTCTATATTGCCGAAACTTACCCTGACTTTCGATCTGGTAGTGATGCTGCGGGCTTACTTACTTAAATGGAACCAAAGGTTCCCATCCATCCATGTAAAAACGTTTCTCGGTGACAGATGTGATTGATGAAGCCATCCCTGGAAAACTGGACAAGCACGCGTCCGTACGGTATAACAGGACCTTAGCTATCTAGTGAAATAAAGGGCATACTTTGCTTGTTTCGTGGTATGGACCACTTCAGGGTTCTGCTGCTATCGACACCTACCCAATTAACCAAAAGTAATCGATCGAGACCGACCGAGGAGCAATCCACCAAAACAAAACGGTTAAGCTGGCAAGGTACTTAGCAGGGCGTGCAAAGAAGGATGGCTGGCAGGGATACCGGACCAAAGCAACTGATCCGGGGTTGGGTGGGAATAGGAAGGGAGAGAAACCGATCAATACAAGCTAGCATCACTAACCGAACTCATGAAATACTCCAATCGATTCAATCCATTCGAGACTAACCAATGTTGGACACTAACGAATCAAGGGAAGGAGAGGGATGAACTCCCAAGAGAAGCACGAGTGAAACGGTCTGACTGTGGTTGTTAGGTGTCCCCCTGGGGGGATCGAGGGGGGGCGCCTAACAGCTAGGTCGAATATCTTCCTTCTTCCTTTTTGAAAGAGAGAACTAAGTACGCCTTAGCTAGTCCGGTAGGTCCGTTAAGGCTAATGTAATGGAATGAAGGGAATCGGAGAGAGCTGAAAGCGAAGCGAAGGGAGCCTCCTTTGGAGGGCACGAGAGTAACGACTTGATGAGCTAAGCCTTAGTCGGGCTAATGGCTTGAGTCGGACTAGCTTTCGTACTCTAGCCTTCCAAGCCTTCCCTAGCCAGCCGGTAGAAAGAAAGCACTTTTTGAAAGAGAAAGATGCTTGCTTGTCCGTGCCCTATAGATGAGTAATGGGGAGCTGTTAAGAGCTATTAGGGGGGTACGGAAAGAGAAGAATAGGAGAGCGCTATGTTTATTATTAGTGGTCAGTGCCGTGCGTGCTGTTGTCGGATCATAAATAAACCTTCCTTCTCTCTGCTAGGTAGGTGGGTGGGTCACTCTCCCCTTTCGTCATAAGGCGTGCTCTCCGGTAGGTCTCATCACTGAATCATGCCTGTCCTCTTGCCGTGGTTTCACTATCTCTATCTTGCCCTAGGATTTTGATCGGTCAGTCTATCTTTTGTGCCGTCCCTCTCTGTGGTCTCAGTGGTGTTGCAATAGTGGTGTCGCTCTAGCTTATGGACAGGGAAGGAGCAGGACCAACACAGATAGTCTCGGTTGGCAGCAAACGTAGACAGATGAAATAGCCAGGTATAGGATCGCCCGGGGACCCAGGTAATAGCGAGGGAGCTCTAACTAATAGCAATAACTCCTTTATTAATAGAGGAAAGCGAGAGCTCCCGAGTCAGTAAGCTAGTGTCTGAGGGAGTCTCCATAGAGCTCCCGAGTCAGTTCCGCTAGACTAGAGTGGTGTCGCTATTGTCTTGATTGCATGGGCACGAGTTGGTGTTGTCGCTATCTTGTCTCACTATCTCTGTCCCGAGCGAGGACCTTTGAACCATGCGCTGTATCACTCGCCGGATGGATGAAATAAAGATGCCGGTAAGAAGGAGAGGTAAGAGCGCTTTATTTGAGGTTAGAGCAAGAAACAGAGGGAGCTCTTACCGTTCTCGCTTTTGTCTTCCTCGCGGATGGATTCAAAAATCCATCTTCTTTCCGGTCCGCTTGCTGTCTCGTGTCTTCCTCGCTAATGGCGGAACTAGCTTGAATCCTTCCCTTTATCTATAAAACCTAATCTTACCTTTGACCTTTTATCTAACCTGTTCTAATAAGCTGACCTTCTCTCTTAACTAAATAAAGGGCTGAACTTCTCTCTTAGATTACTAAAACTGAGTGACCGTAGTACCGGAATGTACCCACTTGTATATTGAGTGAGCTATACATTGAACGCACAGCTTAGCATCAGATGCTCTTCGAACTGATTTGATTGCGCGGAGAGGGCTTTAGCTTTCGACTGTTAAGGAGAGGGCCAGGAATCCCTAGGGGGCTACGGAGCGGTGTCCGAGGTACACCTAAGTAAGGTATATGTACATGATTCTCGTGTTATGTGTAGGTACCCGCCCCACTTGAAACACCCGTTGCTAGGGCAGTTTCCGCGTTCCAGAACCCGCCCTTTGTAGGTGACCAGCGATGGCACATAGTAAGTTGCACGGCCGGCAGAGTCAGAGATAGAGGTGGTTGTAGTTTACTTTGTTGATCCAGTCCTTTCTGTTTTTTAGATTGATTCAGTTTCTCCAAAAGTTGACCACGTTAATCCACTAATGGAAGCACTAGTTTAAGCAGCACCATTAATATCTAATTGACCCGAAATCAGAAGTTGACCGAGCAAAAGTGGCACGCGCCTGGAGCGAAGTCATAGACAAGAGCTTCGGCGGGAAAGGCCCCGAAGCCAGGTCGTAGTGAGCATCTCGGGACGGACCAATAAGAATCTCTGGCATATGGGCGACTATAAGCTTCGTTCTATGGCGGTTCAAGCTAGCGCCCGTTTCAGCATCATCTCGCTCGATTCCAAATCCATAAGAGGCGGAGTCCCAAGCATATCGAGGCCGAGTAGCTATAGCAGATCCATTTAGAGATCGAGCCCCCGTGGTGAGGCAAAGGCAGTTTTTTATTATCCAGTTCTATATCGAAAACGAGCAGTTGATCCCACGAAAGCAACGGGTTCCGGTGCTGGCTTTGTTGCGGGTTCAACTGGAATTGGATCCTAAGAAGTGAGGTAAATCGCCTTTCTCCCCACCGCATATGCCTCCTCTGCTTATGCCACTGGTGATGAACTCACTATGGCTATTCAACGTCGAACTCATAGTTTTCTACTACATAGGCGGCTAAACGAAGCCCCAGTCTTGATCTGTCAAACCCCAGCCTACGTATGTGCCCGCGTGGGATCAAAGTCACTTGCCGTCCGTTCGCTCTCTGTTCAACAAACGCCATCGATATTCACTCACTTCTTTATACAAATCTTCCGCCCAATAAGGCACTTTGATTATGACATTAGGGTCTTGACGTGCTTCGAAAGACAGAGAGATATTATTTGCACTAGAACACTTACGATACACCCACCGGGAACACATTCACTACTGGGCATTGAGTTCTTCCTGCGTTGCAATCTGGACATTGATCGATCTTTACCCAGCAGCTATACAATCCGAATCGGCTACCAGTACCTATAAAGACCGCTCTTCCGTCACCCCCGGTGCAGGGCCAATTTCAGTGCCGGTTGGAGACCTGGTTCGAGATGCATATCTTGAAAGAGAGCCATCACCTCGCCCAACATCCCTTCCTTTTCAATAGTCAATTCGAGAGCCAAATCAAAAAGCTTAAGAAGCAGTTGATCTTGATCCAATTCCCGATGCATGGGGCGAAATGCTGGTGGAAGCCCCCGAATGGGAACCTATCGAACGGGAATTAGTAGTAGTGCTGCTTGCTATAAATATCTTTTGGAGGACAGCGGACGTCAGAAATCATTGTGAATTATGCATCTTCTTCGATTGATGGATTACAACAATTAAGTGGGAAAACGATTTCAAAAGATGCTTTCGAAGTGAAAGTGAATTATATCGGATGAACGCTACCCTGAAAAAGAAATGCGGGCGCCATGTTGGCAACAAAGGGATACCCATAAAAGTTTGGGCGCCGTTTTACCTTCTGCAGGTCAGGGCTTGGGAGAGATTCAAGGGTTTAGGCCCATCTCCGGTCACAATCAAGAAGGATACACACATCAGGCTATATCGTTGGAATACCAATGGTAAGAGGTGCCCCAATCCAGACAATTTGATCGACAGTCCGTGTTTTCTATTGGAGACCTTATACCCGAAAATGCGGATCATGGAAACATCAAGATTGGTATTCAACTGTACAAGTGCCCTATGAGACCAGAGACAAACCTTTCAAGGCAGAGATTCTTGACTTCATTCGGTGCGTTCTACCAGGGCCTAGGATATGGGTGTTACGAAGATGAGGTTATACAAGACTATAAACCTCATAGGGTTGCTAGGCAATTCGGCTACGACCAAGCCACCCCCGGTAATATTCACTCCACAACGGACCCACAAGAGGCGTGGGATATGTACAGGGCTCGACTTTCCAACGGCGTTGTCAATATTCCTGCGATGAGCAGGACTGGGGATTAAACAGAGGCATATGAATTATGGTTCAAAGGTATAACGAATCCTATTTGGAGACGCGAAGTCAATTCGTTGCACCACCATCTCCCCCAGAAGAAGAGGCCGAAGAAGAAATGAACGTGCCCTTTGTCCCTGAAAAAGGAAAAGTTTCAACGCACCAAGGAAGTTCAAGACAAACAGAAGAGCCCCCAAGAAAGAGAGTCAAATCAATTGCCCAGACAGCAACAAGCAAAAGGAAAAGGACAGACCCAACTCCAGCAGAGGAAGAAGAAGAAGAGCCCCAGCTCATACAGAGAAAACGGAGGAAAACTGCTCAGGCAGTTATGCCAACGACTGAAACAACGACGGAGATAGCTCCAGAAAAGATGGGTGAGTCACCAACTCGGCCCATCATGGAATCAGGTTCGTTGACATAAGGTTTCATTCCCCCATATGACTGATGCTTGTGAAACTCACTTCTGTCCTCTACAGGAGTAACAAAAAGAAGGAAAATTGTTCTCAAGAAACCAAAGTCTAAATCTCAGAGATCACCAAATAAGACAGTGATCGATGACCCAACGGAAAAGGAACCCGAGGGTGAAGAAGAACAACCACAAGAAAGTAGGTATTCTTCACCTAAGAATCTTTTTTATTTCCCATGGACATATTCCTATGCGTTGACACAGTAGTTTTCATCCCTACCCCAGGATTTCACCCCATTCCAGAGATGGAGGAAAATGAACAAGCAGACTCTGAACGCACAGAGTCAAATTAGATGGTAAGGACTTATTTCTTATGCTTGTTTAAATGCATAATCCCGAAGACTAACACCTTGTGTAATGCAGCAAACCAAGTGAACGAAGGAATAGAAATAAGTTCACCTCAAGTGAACGAGACTACTTCAGTCAACGAAGACAACGAGATGGTCGTTGACAAAAGGACTACAGCAACGGAGGTAGTCCAATCAGATCCTTCACCACTTGTCATAGAAAAACAAGCCCCCTTTTCCACCAGACCAGAGAGGAGGAAGAACAAAGGCAAAAGAGTCCGCAGCCTCCACAGGTATACCAACAGCGAGAGATGGATACAGCTGTTATAGTGGAAAGGATGATATCAGAGCCCCCAGCAGCAGACCAGGAAGAAGCGACTATCAGACTGCTCAAGTCCACCAGACTACAGAGGGTTCAAGAATAGGACACAATGCGGAAGTCAACCAGGCTTCAGAGCAACAATCAGAACGCAACCAGGCTTGCGTCGAAGAAGAGAGAATACAATAGGAAAAGAAGGGACAGCTACCAGACTCCCATCAGCGACAGTGGCTACAGAAACAGAATTGACAATTCAGACAGAGGAAGTTTCAGCCAATACCACAAGAAATTCGATCGAAGAAGGGCCTTCCAATGCTCAACCCGTGAATGTCAACGAGACTGAAATCGGGATGACATCTGAAATAGAGCAAAGGCAATTTGCTGAAGAGTTGGAAACATGAAACAGATTTGAATACTTAACCCCAATAACTCCAGCAATTGCATACGAATCAGATGTGGAAGCAAATGTAGAAGAACATGTTGACATCTATGGGAGGGACATAATCCGACAGTACCCTGACCTCTTCAGACTCTATCCTCAACGACCTCATTACAGAGGTGTTCAGCTCAATGGTTATTCAGGATGGCTAAATTTTGCAGTTCACAAACTATTGTGGGAACGATTCGTGGCCTTGATCAAAGAGGCTGTAAAAACAACGTGCCATACCAGTGAAAGAAGGCTAAAGAAATTGTTCGGTGAAGCCGAAGATATGAAGAAGGCTGGTTTTAACGTGAGTCAAATAGTATTAGTTTACAGGAACCTACAGAAAGAATGAAGGCACACTTTCATGGCATGGCCCAGAAGAGTTTAGAAGAACTGAGAAAGGCTAAAGAGGGCATCAAAACAAAGTCTGGAAGAACAGGGCAAGAGGAAATTGAAGCGTTGGAAGCCAAGCTGGAGAGCTTAAGGAAAGAAATGGCTGAAACAGAAAATCAACTCAACATTGCCAAAGAAAAGGCGAAGTCAAAAGCTGCTGAGATGGAAGAGGCCATAGAAGCACAATTACTAGATCTCGAAAGGCAAGAGGAGATGCTAGTAAGGCTCGTTCAGTCCACTCAGCAAAGCGTTGAGTCTTTGGGGCCCAAATCCATGAATTGTCGATGTTGCGAATGTATGAAATGTTTTTGATAATATAATATTTTCTTGAAATCATCTGTGTCCCTGTAGCCAAGAAAGACGGCCGGGTTCGAGTGTGCATTGACTTCCGAAATCTTAACAAACCTTCCTTGAGTGAGTAAGGGATCGCTTCGCTCGGGCTTCCCTTGGGGGAAACCCTTCGCTTCGCTTGCTGGAGTGTGGATTCTATCTTGACCAAAACTGTCTTGGGTCTTGTTCTTCGACTGCAGTTGAGGGAAGACAACTGCTATTAATATCCCCCACACAAGGCTTCTCTCTTACCGGACTCCCTGACAGTGGTGCTCGTAAAGGATCGCTTTGCTCGGACTTCTAGGGAAGTCCTTCGCGTCGCTGGCTTCCTTTCGGTGGTGATATGAGTCCCGTATCTGAAGTTAACTGAACCCACTCCGGACAGGATTTCTTACCAAACCTTCCTTGCTCGAGTGCTTGCAGGACTGGCAGTGTGTCTTTGTCTTACCTCGCTCGGACTCCCTTTGGAGGGAGTCCTTCGCTAACGATGAAGAAAGAACAAGTGTATGCTTTAGATAAGTGAGTCTAATGTAACCTAGTGCATGGATGAGAAAAACTGAAATGAAATGAAAGGAAAACGATATTTGATTTCCAGATGACCAAAGACCAATCAAGCATTCGACCCTTCCTATTATTGACCTTGACGCATGCCGAACAAGAACAGAGAGCGAAGGTGGAACCAACCATTATTATAGAAAGAATCTCCAAGTGTTTTGATTGTAAGGCTATTATTATAGCGAAAGAAAGACACTTGGATGGGGGGTTTCACTATCATGTAGGAATCAGGAATACAAATGCAACAAGATATACCGTCACGGATAAGTTAAGGAAGACGTTTCCAGAGTTTGAAGGGAGACAACTGAATGTACAATGTCACAAGGCGTGGACCTCAATATGCTCATATGTAATAAAGCAAGATCCAAACCCGGGGAGAAGTTACAATCAAAACTATCAGTCATTTAGATAAGGCAAAAGCATGGCATAAGAGTAGGAAGGTAACAAATGAAGAAGTTATAACTAAATTATATCAAAAGAAGGAATGGTTCAAGATATTTGAAGATGCAATATTAGCAAAAAGATGTATACAGGCATATTCATCCATCCGAGCAACCTTCGACGATATTCAAGTTGCAAAAGACATAAAAACGAATGTGATGGAGAGATTTGTCACATATATGGAAGAGCACCATAACCCAGAGGAGTACCACATAGAGGAAATACTTGACAAGTCTCTTTTGTTAGATTGGATCGCTTGTCAACTACTCTGTCAACGACCAATCAAAACAAAACAGCTTCTACTTTTCGGAAATCCAAACACGCAAAAGACACTCATCTTCCACTTCTTATCCAAAGTATTGAAGGTGTATTTTGCAAGCTCACGCAGAAATGACTTTGCGGGTGCCCATAATCACTATGATATATGGGTATTTGATGAATTCCAAGACCCTTTGCTGGAAAATTCGCATGGGGATGCATCAGAAGCGGGAATGACTTGGGCAAATATCCTACTCAAGCTACTTGACGGACAAGAATGCAGGGTTGACTCCAAGTATTCCAGGATATTTACAAAGAAAAGAAATGTACCTATTGTTATGATCGCTAATAAAGTACCCCTTTCCATAATAAGAAAGGGTCCACTTAAAGAGCGATTCATGCAAATCAAATACTCCTCGAATATAAAAAATCTAGAAGAAGAGAGGATCATTGCAACTCTATGGGGATGCATCCAAAGAAGAATGCAGCAGAGTGCCTACGCCAAACGAAAACAAATACCAAATGTTCTAAATCTAAACTACAATATGGAAGAAGTAGAGATTCAGGACATAGGGGAAGTAGAAGTAGAAGGAGAAGAAGAAAAAGGGAAATGGGTAAGCGTAGTGGAAACGCAACGAGGGCAAGTGGCACTCACGAGAAATATCAAGCTGAAAAAAAAAGACGGCGAAGGCAGGGAAAGAGAGAAAGAAGGAAAATGGATACTATTTAAACCCGGCGTAAAGACCATCCAACAAGAAAAAGAGGAGAGTTTATCCTTGCTTGACTTTGCTATTATTCCTCTAAAAAAGGCGGACCCACACACACAAAAAAAAGTCTTGGGTCCGTTCAAGTACGAAAACCGAATATATAAAGAGTACCCTCACTTAAGTATCCATATAGACAAACCAGGAAAAGAAGAAAACCTAGGAAAAGCTTGGTTTTTGCCTATGGGAGATCTTGAGAACGAATGTATTCCCATACTTTTGCACAGGCAGCAGGAACATGAAGATACGGATTACGCGGCAAGGCCGCTATGGTTAGTGGATGAAATCACTGGAACAAAGGAAATGGTACTACCCTTTGAATTGATAGAACCGAAGCCGAATCCGATGAATCAGATAAAGCACATGAAGCAGGCAGATGAAGGATAAGAGTAGAAGACAGCTAAAGCTTTCGCTTTTGCAGAGGATAAGGATAAAGTGGATGAGGCGGAATAGGCGCGTCTAGCCCTTACTACAAAGGCAAGACGCTTTGTTTCCAGTACCGCCTACCTAGCAAAGCTAGAGCGGGAGGGCAATATCAGCAAAGTCAGAGATGGAAGAGAGTCAAAGCACGAGGGAACAGGGGCAGTGCGCAACGGAATGATTCGAACTGATCTCGAACAAAAGACCCTTAGTCATGATATCAGCAACTTTCTCTTGAGAAGCAATATGTCACAGGCGTAGATAGCGGTCAAGCTTAGGAATTTTCTTTTTCAATTCCACCGGGGAAGGAGTCAATAAGCGCGCAACGAGCTCTTCGCGCCATACTGCTACTTTACGCTTTGGCTTTGGCGGAAGGTTGTCCGAAGCTGCTTTGTTTGTGGTTTCGACCGGAGTTTTTGATCTGAATGATGCTTAAAGCCGGTTTGTGTTTAGTCACGCACCTCTCTCTTGGTGTCCCGTTGAGTGGTTTGTTTATCTCTGGTTGTCTCCTTGTTGGGAGGTTGGTTTCAAAGCTTTAGTCTTAGGTTGGCTCTCCTTAGGCAAATTTGCTACTGCCTTATATTTCGCTTCAAATAGTAAGTAATAAATAGGCGTCTGGGCACGTTTTGAAGATGAAAGACCTGATAGATGAAGACTATAAATTGCTGATCTTCTACCGCACTCCGGGCTTCGCCCTTCGATTGGTCGGTCTACAACGGAAAGAAGTTCCCCGCTCAATTCTTTCACGTGAAGCACATCTTGCTGCCTGCTGGGAAGCTTCGAGTCTCTTACTCTCTAGATCTGAGACCTTGCCCAAAGGAAATGTTTTGATCTTTGCTCGAGCCGAGTATAGAAATGCAGTTTCGATTGAGAGTTGGTGGTATGTGAGCCTGAAAGGACTCAGATGGCTGAGCTAGGTGTGCTTCAACCACCCAATCTTGTTCCAATGCCGGGGAATTGGGCTCACTGTGCCCCACTGCTGTAGTTTACGTTACAGCTGGATCGGTTGGTTCGTGCTTTGGCGAGCGAACAAAAGCCTTCTTTGAGGAGAAATCCTTTTCTGGGCTATTGGACTGGTATCTGATAGAGCTGCTTTAGGCTTGTGTGGTGTCTCTATCGAAGTTCAAGGTGAAGCTTTCCGAGCTTGAAGATTGAGATGGCGAGAAGAGCAATAGAAGAGCTTTTTTCTAGCTTTGAAACAAGGGCAAGGGCGGAGCTAAGCTCAACTAAAAGATATGCTCGAGAAGCGCGATAGCGCTTTAAGGCGCGTTTAGCAAGCTTTTCTTTCATTTAATTCGACCGATCAAGCGTAGGAATGAGTGCTGGAAACAGGCTATTCGACCAACAAAACGTCAGATTTCTTTCCTGTTGATTGGCCTACTAGCCTAGGCTTATGCCCTGGTTAAGATACTTGCTGATAGAGGGCGGTTGGTGGAGTGGGCGGTGGGGGGGTTTAGTAAGCTGGCTTCTTTTCAGGCTGACCCTCTTTCTAAAGCTGAGTTAGAAGACACTGAAGGATCTGCCTTTAGCTCCGTGGCTCTCTCTAGCCGGCAAGGGCTTGGATCGGGCTCGGTTGGAGTAGTAGATTCTGGTGATGGTGAAGAGAAAGACTAGCTGAAACCAATAGCAATAACGCTAACAGCTTTAGCAAGAGCTATACCAGCTGCTTAAGTTGCAGTTGATTCGGAAGCAAAAGCTTAAGCTAGAAGGTCGGTTGGTGGGCGGTAAGGAATTCTATGATTCTGAAGAAGGGCGGTGGGTGGGCAAGGTTGGTTGGAAGGTTAGAGCAACCACAGCACATAAGATAAGGTGCGTGCGCGCGGGGCGCTGGCTTCAAATTCTTATCCTACTAGTTTTCTGCGTGGAAAGAAAGATGGAAGGAAAGAGAGCGAAGCGAGAGCGCAGCGTGGTCATTACAGGCAGGCAAGGATACCAAGGTAGAGGCTCTTGAAGTAGGAGCAGTTCAGGCACAACAGAAAGCCCTACCCAAAGTGAGAGAATCCTTTAATTAAGGTTTTACGTGGTTCAAAAGAGAGCTCGGACTAGAGAAAGTAAACTACCAACAGAAGGACCTACTATCTAAGCTCGTGAAAGCGATAGGTATTCTATACCGAGAAAGAAGTACAGCTATCTAAGCAAGGACGATCTTTCAAGGCTGCAAAATGCCCTACTCTCCGGACACTTTAGGTTCTCCACCATGTTCAGAGCCTATATACCTAAACCAAACAAGCCTGGTAAACTCCGACCGATTACACCCCCTGCTAGGAGAGATCGAATAGTCATGGATGGAATGGCAATTCTACTAAACATAGTCTTCGAAAGCACCTTCCTCCCCTGCTCACACGGGTTCAGACCAGGTAAAGGGCCATTGACCTTTATGACCTGTGTTGAGAATTGGAGAGATGTCGATCGTCTAATCAAAGCCGACGTTGTAGCCTGCTTTGATAGTATTGATCACCAGACCAGATACTTATTGATAAACTAGGCAAGCATGTAGGAGGGAACAAGCAAGGCCCATATCGGTTAGGGCGCCAATACTTAGTATTACTTAGTAATCCGCGAAAGCCTATCTAACAACAGCGTTAGCCTTTACCATAAAAGCGTTTTCTTGCTGCCCTACATGACTAAGTAAGACCATTACTAGTAATCAAGACTTAGTATTACCTAGTAATGGTATTGCTTGTATGGGCTTATGCTTCTTCGTTTTCTTGCTGCCCTACATTACTAAGTAATACTCAGTATTGCATGACTAAGTAATCAAGACTTAGTATTACTTAGTAATGGTATTGCTTATGCTTCTTCGTTTTCTTGCTCGTTTTTGAGTCCGAAGGCGAGAAAGAAGGCAGAGAAAGCCAGGAAGGAAAGCATTGAAAACAAGACAAGACTAAAGACGTTCCACTCGGGCTTCTCACCGGAGAATCCCTTCTCTCCACTCCCCTAACTGCACTTTACGAAGGCAGGAAGGCAAGGCACTCAACTCATGCTGCTCCTTAAGCCGTTGCGCCCCTACTAATAAGCTTATTAAGGGAGAATCCCTTCGCTCCACTAGCCTTGATTGGCGGATGGAAGTACCAAGTCTGGTGGTATCGTATATAAGATAACGGCTGGATTTAGGAGTAGGTTTCCCTCTTCTGAAAGCCGGTGGTGATCTCTGAATTTGAAAGAAAGATGTAGCTTAGGGGGCGCTCGTCACTCTTCGGAGCTGAGCTAGGCACTTGCAATGACCACTACGAACGAAGGACCAACGATGATCTTGGAGCATAAGGAGCTAGTAGTAGTAGTCGCGAATTCGGACGGAATCGAACGAGATACACAATGAGACAAAGCGGGAGAGCACTTAGACAATTCACTTGGAGTACTGGGAAGTCAGCTGGGAGGAATTCCTCAGGGCGTATTACGGTTTTTCACCGAGGGGGTGGATCGAAGCGATTGCAGCGAAGAATGGATCTGAAACGAAGCACTTCGTCTATGGGCATTGTAGAAAGGATCGAATATGACCCTAATCGTTCTTCTCGGATCGCTCCAGTACGATGGATCGAGGGGGTGCATCTACTCCGCCAGAGGAAATGCAACACGATAGAAGAGTTCGCTCCGCCGCGTAAGATCCTCGAACCTACCACGGCCACCATCTGCGGCCTATTTTCGTTCTCTTCCCTGCCTGGGAAAGTGGATCAAAGAAAGGTAGCTTGCTTCTCTCCTGGACTGATGGCGGCTTATGTAGTGGTCGGCCTTCCTACCAGAATGCCTCTTTGGTCGAAGAGCCAAGCCAGCGCAGGAAGCAAAAAAACTTGCGTGAAGGACGTTTTCTTCTCCGCCCTCTCCTCTCCAAAGACCAAGGGAGAGACTGCATCCCTTTCCTTCGGTAGCTCTTTTGGTTTCCCAAGGATAGCGGTAGCTGGGGCAAAGCCCGCTTTCTTCGCTCCGCGAATGAGAGAGAAACTCAGAGGAAAAAACACGTTCTCTCTTTGCGAGGTCCGAAAGTGGAGAACGCATAGCGTTCTCTGGGCACATAGGATCAAACGTAAAGCAGCGCTTTCTTGGCAGAGTTTTAGGCGGCAAGAAACTTTAGGGCTTGTTGGAGCTGCTGAGCATAACGAATCGAAGCCGAAGGCGGATCAAGGTAGCTTGCTCCCAAGCCAAGTGCTTGCTTACGCTTTATGTAGTGGTCGGCCTTCCTACCAGAATGCCTCTAGAAGCTTCTACAATTTGCTTCCGGTAGAAGCTAGTCGCTTCGGTAGCTTGCCTGCCAAGCCGATAAGCGAAGGGCCGAAGGATGGAGCGTGCAAAGTCGATCGTGCACCTGTCGTGTGACCCGTTGGTCCTAAGCAATGTCTTTCGCGAAGCGACCCACCTAGAAACAGCTCTCCCTTATGTTAGGGGGGCACTCAAATGGAACTTCGATCGGATGCGGGTATCCAATCCCGCCGCTGAGATGTCCAGCGGATTCCTGGGCCTTGACGAATGGCCGGCCACCTTTTACGTTAGAAGAGCAAAAGGCCCGGGGCATGGCAGGATGAACCAATGTGAATGAGTGTAAGCTTCGTTGCCCGAACACGATTGGTGCTGACCACACTAGGTGCTCCCGTGGTAGCAAGAGAGGCCAGGCGGTGACAATTGAGAGGTTGTCACTGAGCATTCCTAGTCACACGGGAAGAGAGGTCAAATGGCAAGGCAAGGCCATACGCCCGTGTGGCTCCTCGCGGAGTATAGCTCACATCCAAACATCTGATTGGGGAACGGGGCAACGCCCATGAAGCTCCGGCGGAAAGGGAAGGCCTGCCAGGCCGTATGCCCATGGGTGCAGGATTCTTCGAAAAAGTGCGGGCTGACTCGGAGACCTGGGACCTTGGCTTAGCAACGAATGAAGGGAAGCTCTTCGAGCTTTCTCCGCCAGCGGCTTATGTAGTGGTCGGCCTTATAAAGCTCGCTAAGCTTCGCTCCCCCCCCCCCTTACTGAACTTTTAACTTAGTAGTCGGCATTCTATAAGCGACTTGTCGAGTCTACGAAGCTTTGCTTCTTGTAGTCGTAGTCTTGTAGTCGGCCCGTAATGCCTCCCTTCATTCCTAAAGTCTCCTTCCAGCCCAGAATGCCTACAGACTATAAGCTAACCGCCAGAAGCTCACCCTTCGGGTGTCGCTTCCAGCGCAGGAGGCCAAGCATTCTGCCAGACGTCCCGGCCTGGGAGCCCCGTTCGCCTTTGGTACTTCAGTAGATCTTAAAAAAAAAGGCGCTACTTCAATGCAGCCTTAACTACAACTACATTACGCAAGCCCCACCGAGACCTACCTATAGAGTCAAAGTACCAGTGACGGTGACTTGGTTGCGTAACGTAATATGGATTCAGTCAGCTTCACTCCCGAGGTTAGGGATTTTCATAAAGTCTGGTCGAAGAAGCAAAGCCCATACATGACTAAGTAAGACCATTACTAGTAATCAAGACTTAGTATTACCTAGTAATGGTATTGCTTGTATGGGCTTATGCTTGTTGTATAGCGTTTTCTTGCTCCTTGCTTCTTCGTTTTCTTGCTCGTTTTTCAGCTCCCTCGGAAGCGAAGACCTATTGAATCAAGGCAAAGAAGTCAAGGAATGAAGCTGCTTCTCTAATAGCCCTGTTGAATAGGAGGGCGAAGGCTTTTTGAAAAAGTATTTTTTGTCTTGTAAATTATTGTAAAGAAATTGATTATATACTAGAAACTATTTTGAGTTTATAGAGAGGGGGGCTTCAAGTTCTTAGGAAGAGCCGTACGAGGCAGCTCACGTACGGTTCGGGAGCCGAGCCCCAGCACAGGGGCTTAGGTCAACACTTATATATTAGCCAGTCATCAATTGGAAGCGGGCAAGATGGTGATGAATTGCGATTGGTCCAAACCTTCGACCAGCGGCTTCTTGCGACCTGCCCAGAATGCCCATACATACCCTCGGTTCCAAGACCTTGTTCGCACAGCGAATAAAGGCCGGGTTGAAGGGGGCAGTCAGCTGGCTGCTTCTTGGCCACGCCCCCCCGCTTATAGATACGAGATACTTGATCTAAAATCTCAAGTAGGAAATTGCATACCATTAGCCGATATACGTATAGGAACATGGGTACATGATATTGAATGTAATCCAGGTCAAGGCGCAAAGCTGGCTCGAGCCGCAGGAACTTTTGCTAAAATAATGAAGGAACCAGCACCACAATGTCTTGTGCGGCTACCTTCGGGTGTTGAAAAACTCATGGATTCCCGATGCCGAGCTACTATTGGTATAGTTTCCAATCCCAACCATGGTGCACGTAAGCTTAGAAAAGCTGGACAAAGCCGGTGGTTAGGCAGACGCCCCATTGTTCGTGGTGTTGCAATGAATCCAGTGGATCATCCTCATGGAGGAGGTGAGGGGCGCACGAAAGGAGGTAGACCTTCGGTGTCACCTTGGGGGAAGCCCACCAAAGCTGGATTTCGGGCAGTAGTAGGGGTGGGGAAACGCAGAAATTAGTTCATGCCACGACGATCTATATGGAAGGGGAGTTTTGTTGATGCTTTCCTGTTGAGAATGAAGAAGAAAAGAGAAATTCTTTTGAGCAGGAAAATTTGGTCACGTAGATCTTCTATTTCGCCGGAATTCGTTGATTGCTCCGTACGAATTTACAATGGAAAAACTCCTGTTCGTTGTAAGATCACTGAAGGAAAGGTTGGTCATAAATTTGGAGAGTTTGCTTCTACACGGAAACGAAGACCTTCGAGAACAAATATTGGACCGGGAAGAAAGGGGAAAAAGTAAAGTCTAAGCGCCATATGGCACGAAAGGGAAATCCGATTTCGGTAAGACTTGATCTGAATCGTAGTTCAGATCCAAGTCGGTTCAGTGAGGGCGACCGCGAAAGTCACCGAATGGGTCATTCCTTCATCCCATATTTATAAAAAGAAAAAGGCGTGGGAGGACGTTGCAGATGTCCGGGACGGACACGACTTCTTCTAACGCTAGAAGACCGAAGGAACCCGGGACCAGAGCATGTCGTGAAAGAAGCACACTGGGCGGGCGTGCTTCGACCGTGTCTCCGGGGCACAGTTGAATGTAGATATCATGAACGCGAGGTGCAGGATACCAGGCCGAGAAACCCGGGCAACCACTCCCCTATGTGCCGATCGCTAGCGCATCCAGGGCCCCGGCGCCCAGCTCCGCTGGAGAGGCCTAGCCTGATCTGAGAAGTGCTAATTCGGTTCGGATAGACTTCATTCAAGAACGCCGCCGCCCCTGGAATCAATAAGAAAACAAGTGCTAAGTTTCAGATCAGTGAATAAACCGAAACGAAAGAAGAGACGTTTCTCGCTCGGCGCCTAAAGCGCACTATGCTCCGCTTCAACAAATGAGAGTTTTCGGTGGAACCGGTGAACCACGCGAGCTGGTTAGATGCGTGGGGCAGAGGGCTCGTAGTACCTGCTAGCGCAGCTATGCAGTGGAAGGGAAGGAGCCTAAATCGACCCCCTTCTTTATTTTGATTCAAAGACACAAAAGCTGTACAAAGAGATTGGAATCTCGGATGAGACTAAGCAGCTACCGTTCCGACGCGCCCCTGACCTATCTTGATTAAGACCGAAAACCCTCTCTAAAGTGGAGCCTAGTTGAAGCTGTCATGAAAATCATAGAATGGAAAAATCAGAATAACCACTAGTAGGGATATGGATGCGGATATGGATGGAGTCTCGCTCAGTAAAGAGAGTTGTAGATTCGTAGAACAGGAGAGGAGAAGAGTACGCGCGCTAGCTAGCTACTTATAGCAGCCAACAAGCAAGGAGCAAGAAAACGAAGAAGCATAAGTAAGACTTAGTAATGGCGCCAATCAATACTAAGTATTGAATGGTCTTACTTAGTAATACGCGAAAGCCACTATAAGGGAAGGAACAAGCAACAGCTGAGCAGCAAGAAAACGCTATACTCTAAAGGCTAACGCAGCAAGAACATTACTAAGTAATACCATTCAATACTTAGTATTACTTAATAATGAGCAAGAAAACTTGCAAGAAAGCCAATTACTAAGTAATACTAAGTATTGACAAGCAACGCATTACTAAGTAAGACTAAGTATTGCATTACTAAGTAATACTAAGTCTTAAGATTAATGACTTAAGCTTTCGCGGATGACTAAGTAATGGCGCCAATCAATACTTAGTATTGAATGGTAATACTAAGTATTGATTGGCGCCATTACTTAGTAAGACTTAGTATTACCTTGCTTGTTGCCAATACTTAGTCTTACTTAGTAATACGCGAAAGCCACTATAAGGGAAGGGCAGGTAATAGCGTTAGCCTTTACCATAAAAGCGTTTTCTTGCTGCCCTACATGACTAAGTAAGACTAAGTCTTGCTTATGCTTCTTCGTTTTCTTGCTCCTTGCTTCTTCGTTTTCTTGCTCTTTGCTTCTTCGTTTTCTTGCTGGCTAGCGCGCTAGCGCGCTACGGCTTTGACGCCTACGCTTGCTGCTTGCTGCATTAGATCTTTAGATCTAAAGAATCCATGCTTCCCCCGGAGCGAGACTCTATCCAGATCTCAAAATGGAAGAACGAGCTAGGCGGCCGGCGGGCAAGGAAAGGGGGCGGGCGGGGCCTTGGCGAGACGTTCTTCTTTCGAAGCGTTTTGCCAAGAGAGCGAGGAACAAGCAAGGCCCATATCGGTTAGGGCGCCAATACTTAGTATTACTTAGTAATCCGCGAAAGCCTATAGCGTTAGCGCATCCCTTTTCTTGCTGGGGTGGGGGCCTTTCCTTTCAAATGACAACCACCTATTCCTGCTGCAAGGGCGTTGCACGAAACCAAACCGCCCCCCGCCCGATCAAGTACCAGTTGCTTCGCTGGTAGGCCCACTTAGGTTAGGGGGGCATTGTCCCTCAGTTCTTACCAACCTCAGGTGTGTAATCGACATGTTGCTAGCTTATTATCGGTCGAATAAGAATATTGGATTCCCTCTGCTGTCCATTTCTTATTCATTCAGGGCGCTCGGCCGGTGCTCCTTTCTCAAACCAGAACTTATCTGAACGTTAGGGAAGATAAGGGAAGACCACCTGAGCGAACCGACCGAAGGGACTTGACTTATCCGAACCGAACGTTAGCGGCTTAAGCTAAGCCTATCACGAGCAGCGTCGCTGCTTGATCGGCGGGGAGGAGCATCTCCAAGTATGGGGCAAGGGATCAAGCGCTTTGACTTTGTCCCCCGGGATCCACCACAGGTTGGGTTTTAGAGCCGTGTGATGGGTGACTATCCAGCACGGTTCGGAGAGCACTTGTAGTCTGCGCTGGTGAATGGAAGCCCCCCCTATCAAGCAAGAAAGAAGCGGCTCTTCCCACGGCGGAGTCACCATTGACTCTCTTTATTATTATGGTAAATCAGTGTATCAAGATGTCAATCTGAGATCTTATTTCGGTTCGATACGTCCACCTACGATACTCACCTTTGGCTTTCGTCTCGGTAGGTGTATTATTCTACATTTTCCCAAAAGGACATTCATTCATTTCTTTCTTCCCCGTCGACCACGACGACTGAAACGACGCGACAAATCCAGACCCGGAAAGGAGAAGGGCCGGTGGTGGGCATTTGGGAAAGTCGGGCCGATCGGGTGTCTTCATTCAAGCGACGGTACAGAGGAAGAACGAAACGAAGTGAGAGGCCGGGGGGCGGGGAAAAGAGTCGAGTCGATCAGGCTCCACGACCGGGAGAAGCAAAATGAAATCCGGATTTGGCCGAAAAAGAAGCAACGCTATGGATACCATGACCGATCACCATCGAGAAAGAAGAATCTTTCTAAATCACTTCGGGGCAGCGGGGCCTTCAAGCATCCGAAATACGCCGGGGTTGTAAATGACATAGCGTTCCTGATAGAAAATGACGACTCCTCCAGAAAAACGAAGTTATTCAAGTTCTTTTTCCCAAAGAAGTCCCGCTCCGACGGCCCGACGAGTCATCTACTTAAAAGGACCCTCCCTGCTGTGCGCCCCTCCTTGAATTATTCGGTCATGCAATACTTATTGAATACAAAGAACCAAATGCATTTCGACCCCGTCGTAGTTCTCAAGCATTTCGTGGCACCGGGCGTGGCTGAACCATATACGATGGGGGGAGCGAATGAACAGGGAGGAAGCTTAGATAAGAGAATACGCTCTCGCATCGGTTTTTTTGTAGAAAGCTCGACCAGCGAGAAAAAGTGTTTGGCCGAAGTAAAAAAGAGGTTGACCCACTTCATTCGCCAAGCGAATGATCTTCGCTTCGCGGGAACAGCAAAAACCACCATCTCGCTCTTTCCTTTCTTCGGTGCTACCTTTTTCTTTCCAAGGGATGGGGTTGGGGTGTATAATAACCTATTTCTTGAGGATGCCGGGGAACAACTCCTAGGTCAATTAAGGATCAAATGTTGGAACCTTATGGGTAAGGAGAAGGTAATGGAATTGATAGATAAATTCATAGACCTAGGTGGGATAGGAGAATGGATAAAGGGAATAGAGATGATGATAGAGATCATACTGAGAAACAGAAGAATTCCGTACGGGTACAACTCTTATTTGAACGAAGTGCAAAAAATGCGATCTTTGTTGTCTAATAGAACAAACACTAATACCTTAATTGAGTCGGTCAAGATCAAATCTGTTTATCAAAGTGCTTCTCCGATTGCTCAAGACATATCTTTTCAACCGAGGAACAAAACCATATCATTTCGTTCCATTTTTAGTCAAATAGTGAAGGATATTCCATTAGTAATGCAAAAAGGGGTGGAGGGGATCCGTATTTGTTGTTCAGGTCGATCAGAAGGTGCAGAAATAGCTAGAACTGAATGCGGAAAGTATGGAAAAACATCTCGTAATGTATTTTACCAGAAAATCGATTATGCTCCTGCGGAAGTATCTACTCGTTACGGAATCTCAGGTGTCAAAGTGCGGATCTCATATAGTCAAAAAAAATAAGGGACGTGCTATATCCGAAACGTACGAAATATAGTAAATATCGTAAAGGCAGATGTAGTAGGGGTCGCGAACCGGACGGTACACAACTTGGTTTTGGAAGATATGGCACCAAAAGTTGTAGAGCTGGTCGTCTTTCATATCGAGCCATTGAAGCAGCGCGTCGGGCTACAATCGGACAATTCCATCGTGCTATGAGCGGACAATTCCGAAGAAATGGTAAGATATGGGTAAGAGTTCTCGCAGATCTCCCTATTACCAGGAAACCTACAGGAGTGAGAATGGGAAGAGGAAAAGGAAATCCTATGGGTTGGATTGCTCGTGTGTCCACGGGACAAATCCCATTTGAAATGGATGGTGTGAGTTTGTCAAATGCTCGACAAGCCGCTACATTAGCGGCGCATAAACCATGTTCGTCAACCAAGTTTGTTCAGTGGTCGTAACGTAATTGGTTAGTGGGGAAAAACCGGGCCGGGACTCCTAATAATTAGGCGAAGTGTTTGTTGTGTTTGTTCCTGAACGACGGAAGTGGAAAGACACTAAGGGAGAGGGATATACTCCTTTATTTTTGTAATCGCCGAAATTGTACGACGAACCTTTTTGTTCCAGGCGTACGACCTGGATACTAAAAGGTTGGATCCGGCCCGGTTTGGAAAGTTATAGTAGTAAGAATAAGAAAGAGAAGAGCTAAGATTCAGGAAAGGATGACCTGAGGGTATTAGTTCCATTTTTTAAATGGGAGTCGTTTTTTTTCTCCCCGGCCCCCGGCCTCGTCGTGATTGCCTTCCTTTAGCCGCCCAGCCTGGATGGATAGCTTCGGATCATCAGTTCAATGTTGAGTGATGAGGAAAGAAAGGAGTTGATCTCCGGGAAGGGAAGTCTTTCTGTCTTTATGGGAGAAAGGAGGAAAAGTATGTATGTATCTGGGGGATGGGGGCTATGTATGTAGAAAGGGATCAGTCTCTATCCATCCATCCGGATACTAACGTAGGCTACCAAGTAAGTCAATTCAGGTAGTGTATAAATAACAATGACGCAAGCCAACAAGCTCAAACATGAACAGTTGGTTGGCGAGCTAGCTGCATTTCTTGTGAGTCGACCCGCGCACGGGCAGGCAGCGGAGGTAAGATCGACGCGAGGGCCACATACGTACATCAGCTGCGTGTGTATGGTGCTGTTAGCATGTGAACTTCACTTCACTTGTTAGCTGACCTTGACTTCATAAGACCTTAACTGAATAAGACTTCAGTTATTAACAGTCAATGTTCTTTGTTAGCAGTCAGTGTTTACTTAACGGGCCTCCAGATTCACTTGTTAGCTGACCTTAACTGAATAATACTGAACTTGTTAGCAGTCAGTGTTAGGGGCGAAGGGAAGGCTATGAAACTCTTCCTCTTGCCTTCGGAAAGCTACGGACTTTCTTATATATATTTGATAGGTTGGAATGGGTCTAGGGGGGTTTCATACGAGGGTTCTAGGATTCTAGGTCTGATGGGAGGAGATGGCTATCAATAAAGATCCCTTCTATGGCTTCTCTGTCCCTGGAGTTGGGGTCCCGGGGTCTATAGGTTCTAGGCTGACGGGATTGGGTCTATGGGTCTGATGGAAGGATGGGTTCTAGGGATTGGGATTGGCTGGCGTGCAGGCAGACAGGAATGGAGTCCGGCTCAGCCAACAACTCCGGCCCAGAAGCACGCTTGTCTTAAGTTGCATCCTTAGGCACGTTCTACCTCTGCCTATTGGTCGGTAGAGCCAACTTCCGGCCTTGAACCCGCCTTTCGGAAATTCAGCAAGCATAGGATTCGGGATTGGACAAGAGCACCCGCTAAGCCTAAGTATTCGTTCACTGCTCCACATGAAAGACCGAATTGAGCAGCCAACCAACCACTTGAGTGACCCGCTAAGGTAGTTACCCTCCCGGTATTCCCTCTCTGATCTTATAAAAGGAAATGCCCCAGAAAGAAAGCCAACAGATGAGCGAGCCTGCTTTTTCTATTGGATGGAAAGATACATTGCCCGCATTCCACCAACCAGTTTGATACTTTGACTCTCGGAGGGGTGATCTACGCTCTTGAGGTGAACAATAAAGGCAATCTGGTTGTACCACGTGCAGAAGTAGCAAGAAAAAGCACCCATTTCTGTACCGGCATACCATAGCCTAATAGGAAGGCAGCATAGGCAGGAAGAGGCCTCGTTGCGAGCCTGAAGACTCTTTCTTCTTTTACGGGTCGATCTGATTCCATCATCCGCAGGGCTTGCTCACCTATCAATGCAATTCCTCCTATGTCTCACAACATCCCCCGCCAAAAGTGCTCCTTGCCCACTTGTTGACGAAGCGGGGGCGGGCTGCTTTTATTTTACACCTTCTCTAGAGTTTGAGGAAAAGACGCATTCCCCACTGACGCAGGAACCCGGTAGCACCTACTTACAAATAGAAAGAATTGGTCTATTGCTTGGTCTATTCTTTCTGATTCTAAAAAGACAGATAGAAAGATTCAACAGATTCTAAATATCGGAAGGCAAGAGCGATCACCACGTTCAGCCACTCACTCTGGAATTATGGCAGCACCCGCCTCTTCTCTCCATATATACCCTGAACTTCGACGAGCAGGCAGCAGGCATAGTGCATGGGGCCAACCACTCAGTCAAGCAAGAGCAGGCATTAACAGACTACTTTATGAATCTTAAACAAGAGATCAAACGCAGGAACAAGCCAAGCGCTGACTTTCCCAACTACTAATATTCTTCCCCGGCTTAACCTACTCGTTTAGGGTTCGGACTGCTGCGGCTGCTACCTGAGAGAGGGTAAAGTCTTCATCAAAGAGACCGATTCGCATCGACCCGACTCGCTATCAGTAAGGTCAGCTGGTTGAGCAGCGGGAGGAGAATCCACAAGACAAGTAAGGGTATGAAGAAAGAAGCCTGGGAGACGGCAAAAAAGGCGAGCTATGGATCAGAGGCTAATGGCTTCACTGCCAGACAGAGAAGAACCAACCGGTCGAATAAGCGATTGATTGAACGCATCCTTTCTTTCCTTGGCCCTACTACCAAAAAAAGAAAGAAAGAAGGTCTTATTATCGCTTAGCGCTTGTGCTAAGGAGGAAGACAGCCATAAAGCTTAAGGGAAGTCATAAAGGGAAGACTTTCACGTTGCATGCTGGGGAAAGCCCAAAGGAAAGTCACCCTCCAAAGCATAGCATACTAAGAAAGAGAAAGCTAAGGAAAGGAATGATTATCGCTTAGCGCTTGTGCTAAGGAACCTCCAACTCTCTTCTTTGAGGATAGCTCCCCTCTTCTATTCCGGACGGGGTTTCTTATATTTATTATATTAATTAATAAGAAATAGGGTCTCACTCAATATTCAAAGGATCTTTCATTGATCAGAAGGTGTTGTTTCTTTCCATCCCTAGGTTGCGGTTTAGAAGCACTTCATAGTTTGTTATCCGGAACTCCATTCTAAGGATGTAGCTGCTGAATATCCAATAGTTTACTTAATCAAAGTTCTAGGACATTATTTGAAAAGAGAAAGTTTGAGCTATTTTTGAAGAGTAGAGTGGGTTGAGTTGGGAAGCGTCTTTCTTGAGCTTAGCAAGCAGAAGGGGTTTCATCGGAGAGCAAACTCCCGAGATATTAGTGGCTTGATGAACTATCCCATTTATGAAGATTTTCATTTTCGTATGAAACAGATCAGCTGGTCCGAATCAATAGAATCTGGAGTTGTTCGGATGATTGCCCCTGCTGGGAATCGATTCATGCCAAAACGGGACTTCTTCACTTGTCAGTCGCCCGGGGCGCTTCTTGTTTTATTTTCTTGATCCCCTTGTATGATGGTCTCGAACCTGCTGAATTAGCATGCGTTGACCACTTTATCTTGATAGGGGCATTTTATACTAGACCTTTCTTCAACCCTCGCACTAAGGGGGCGCAGCTAGAAAAAGAAACCAGATGGTTAGAAGTAAAGGCCGAACGTAGGTGCTACACCGAGATTTAATAGCATACCATACATTATGGTAATCACGAGAATCCCTAGGTTTCAGTCCTAAGCTCCAGCCTTTGTGGATCTAGTAGGGGCTTCCGTCCCGTCCCGAACGGATGAGATAATCGAAGTCTTTTCCCGCGTCAGCGGGAGGATGTTAGTGGTCAAAGATCTCAGAGTTTGAAACTGACACACTATAAACCTAAAAAGAAAAGTGATCCTCAATCTTTTTATTGCTGGAGACACGGATTAGTCTTCAATAATTGGTTAATCACAGCGAGCGGCTCTCTGGCCATTATCGGACTAAACCAACCAGATGTCTTCGCAAGCAAAAGAAGAGTTGTCGCTATTTCTGTCCACCAGTTACCAGGGTATCTATCTATACTGAATACTCATACTCGAT
>CM037589.1:151576499-151605098 GCA_021018995.1 Chloranthus sessilifolius
ACATGTGAACGAATATTGAATTTACCCTATGAAAAACCAAGAGATGAATCTTCCTTAGCACAAGCGCTAAGCGATAATCATTCCTTGTCTTTCGAATCAAAGGTGAGGATCACACAATAACTGTAACATTATCTCGCTCGTTTTCTTTTATTTGAGTTTGATGATGTCAGTTATAGTTAGCAGACTCACTCTAGGCAACGAGAAGAAGGTAAGAACTCAGGAGGTAATTGGGTCAGATGAGTGCATGGTTTTTATTCCTTCCCCTCCAAGAGAAAAAATAATATGCTATTGAGAAGAAAGAAGAGACAGAGCGGGAAGTGGTAGCTGTTCAGGCGGAATCTTTCCCGGATTCTGATGAGAAAGCAGAAGGGAAGGAGGTTGGAGTTCTGAATAGTAGGAATGACTTTGACTTTGATGGTCTTACCGATCATGAAGTCAGAATTCTTGATCTCGTGACTCAGCCTTATGTTGATGATTGCCAAGCTGCCATAGAGCAACAAGGAAGTAGTTAGGACCTTACCTTATTAGAGAAAGGGGGATGGGCCTGCAAAATGATCTCTGTTGAATAGAGATATAACATCTGAATTCCTTCCTCCGTCAGGATGCTATTGAGGAATCACATGAGCAAAAATCTGACTTGGTGGAATTCGACCCATTCCATTTTGCAGTCAGTCACAAGTATATCATCCAGGCTAAGGGAGAAATACAACTAGATTCGGCAAGCCTTTTTAATGAAAAAAGATGAAGCACAACTTCCGCTAATTCTCGGACATACAGTACACTCCGCCAACTCCATGAACAAGAGGCGGGCCCCCTTGACTTTCAGTCCGGTAGAGACCAAATTTTTCTTATTCAATATAGGTTTTCTTATTATAGGACCGGTGCCGGCTAGCAAGAGCTAACCTAATTCGATTCCATTACCTTACTAGAGAAGCGGAAACAAGACCAAAAGGATCACCAAGGGGTTGACAACCCTAGTACTCCCTTATTAGATAGAGGAAATATATTCCTTCTGATCTGAATCCCGAACACTACTTAGATAGATGTATGTAAATTTCAGGCATAAAATCAAACATTTTTTCGGTATCATGACCTGGGACCCGAAGAGCGTCTTCAACCCGCCTTAAAAGCCGTTCTTTTTTTTCACCTTATCGATGATTTTAGAATTTGAGCTTACGAGCCAACTGCCCCCCTTGTTCGCTTACATTTCCTCGGGCTAAGTTCAGCTGTTGAAACTCGGCAAGCTCATCTTCCCGAGGTAGAGTGGAATACACGAGCACTTCTTAATGCTTGCCTGAGACCATTCACCAGGTGATCCCTAGGTTGCAGCAGGGCAGTCCTGATTGAACTAACTAGTTGCTTAGCTCGTGACATGGTTTATTTATCAATGAACTGTGTGTCAACGCCTTCCTTGGCTAAATCCGAGGGAAGTGCTATGAGACCACTTTGCTGAGAAAGGCTGCCCCCGCTTACTTACGTCGGACCGTACCTAATCGATCTGGTTCACTATGGTTAACCGCCTGTCATCGGAATATGAATAAAGTGATACAACGAATCAACCCGAACCAGGATCTATACTTTAAACTAGACCCACCCCACTGAAAATGATTTGCCGTGCGGTCGCGGGGTGCCCATGAGAGGCAGGGCAAACCTTGACTTAACCTTCGAAGCCTTTGAGTTTGTTGGCCTTTCAGGTGGCACCAGTTTAGCCTCCGTCCCTTCATACGAAAAAAAAGGGCTTTGCTTGCTTCAATTACCGTTCAGAGCCATCCAAGAGCGTACCAGAATCAAACATTTCGTGTGCCTTTGGGAAAAAAAAGGCATCCTAGACTGTGGGTACTTCCTCTTTGGTATATACCCACTATCGTAGAAAAAGATTCAGTCTTTCGCGAGGACGAGGTCGCCTTGGACTATCTGGTAGTTCACTCCTCCCGGACTAAACGATCGCACACAATGACCAGGCTATAACCAAAATAGGTGTAAACGAAAGCAGTGCTTTGCTCAATCCCAGGGCGACAATCAATGGATTTCGCTTCTGAAAAGGACATCAGCTCTGAAAGAGCCGACCCGGCTGCCGCGTAAACTACCGTGGTGATCGAGAGAGAAAAAAAAGCCTAAGAACGAGCCCAGTAGTTGAAGGCTCGCTTAAGGCGCCTTCAGCCTTATCACCAAGTCAATAGGAACTCTCTTATCGCAAAGCTCGTTGAGCAAAAGACTTCGGAATGGGACCAAAAAAGTCCGAACGAACCGCCCGGTACTTGAATTTCTTATTCGAGCTTTTCTTGCTTTTTTGTGTTATAATAAAGCCTACTGCAAGGGGGATGACAAGGTTGATAGGAACGTCGTGGAAGAATTCAAACGAAGGGGGCCCTCCACGAACCATCTCACCCATGATCTTGACAGCCAAGTCACAGAGATCATTGAATTGCAGGAGCGCAGTCTAGTTTTCTTCGAAGCTCCCATTCTATAAAGCAGGGAAGAACTAAGGCATTGAAATCCCCTAGTGCTTCCATCAAGCGAAGCACTAGACTCACTCCTCAGGATTAGACCTAACGGAACTATTCCTGCTTCATTCAACTCAGATAAGCTAGTCTAATTATCTCGGATCAATCCTCGGTCTTAGGTATACCCGCATCTCATATAGAGAATAGATTCCTTTTGAATCCGTATCCGTGCGTGCTTCAGAAAGAACTTAGTCTCACTCCCCTCTCTTCGTTAACCGAACACAGCCCAACAAGCAAGGTAATACTAAGTCTTACTAAGTAATGGCGCCAATCAATACTTAGTATTACCATTCAATACTTAGTATTACTTAGTAATGGTAATACTAAGTATTGAATGGTATTACTTAGTAATACGCGAAAGCCACTATAAGGGAAGGAACAAGCAAGGCCCATACAAGACTTAGTATTACTTAGTAATGAGCAAGAACATTACTAAGTATTGATTGGCGCCAAGCAACGTATTACTTAGTAATGGTCTTACTTAGTAATGCGTTGCTTGTTCCATAAAAGCGTTTTCTTGCTGCATCCGTTTTCTTGCTGGGAGGGGAGAAGGCTCATTTTGCATTCTATATAGGGGGGAGTGTGAAGCCTAGAGAGGCGGAAGCGGCAAATCGCTTCTACCGAGTTCCCCAACAGCAGCTTAGCTTAGTAGCTTAACTCTTTCTACTGGCGTGGCGCTGCTGGATGCTTCTGATCAATAGAACAGGAAGAGGAGGAATCAAAAAAAAAGCGGATGATGAGCATCTATTTGAGTCGATCATTTCCAAGATCTAATTCCAGTTTTTTCTTATGTAGTGGAAACGCCTCACAATCTGCAGTTTTACGCTTAAGGGAAGAAATGTTCTTGGTGGATGCAGGACCTGGGACCCCCAGAATTTGTATGCAAGATGAGCCTACAGGAGTGCCAATCAACCGAGCCACCAGGTTTGAGAATAAGGTGGGATCCCTGGATTTAGTGGCTGGTGAATCACTGATAAAAAAGCATATTTTGGAGAGATTCTTCATCGATCTAGTGGCCGGTGAATCACTGATCAAAGAGCGAGCAGCCGCAAGGTTTAATGAATTGGTGGGATCCACAGATTTAGTGGCTGGTGAACCGCTTCTTCTTCTTCCACGAAGATTCAGACAAAACCGAGCTTGGATGGAACTGAACAATATTTGGCGAACGAATACTAAGGTGAAAGGCTTTCTTATTGAGAAAGTCAAAGGAGGTTATTCAGTAGCAATCGCAGGTTTCATTACTTTTCTTCCATTCCGTTCTTTCAACACTCAAAGGATAGCGAATGATCGATTCACCATTGAGAGCATTAACCCCAAAAGGACGAATATTGTGGTGTTGTGTTCTAACAGCGGCAGATCAAACAATCACTTTATGAGCAAAATCCGCTTACGAAAAATAAGAAAACAACTATCTAACAAGTCAAACAACGATATGGTCACTCGTTAGAGAAAAACAAGATTCCACTACTACAGAAAGCAAAGATAGATCGAATCTTCCACCGATCACTCACTATTTTCATAGAGAAAGAAAAAGAAAAAAGTTTCGAAAGGCTAACTCACCTTCGGAACTATTAGTCGAGTTAGGCGGTCTTCTCTCGTCGCCGGGTTTTTGCTTCTTTCTCACCGAAAACGGAGAGTCGGACTTTTTCATTCAACCTGCTGTTGGGGCGTCCTTGGTTGTATCAAGGTCGGGCTGTTCAGACTAAAAGAAGACAAGACTACCTAGTGGCGCTGACCCTACTAGGAAAGAACATCTTTGACTAAGCACCAACGAGGAAAGTTTCGTAAAGGGAGGAGTAGGAGTAGGAGAGTGCAGTGCATTAGCACTTCTAAGAATCAAAATCGAATGCGGTTTCGGAAATCATTTTGCAACTTTTGGAGTTTTTAGGGCCTATCCAATATCTTTGGGTCGCTCCTCTGTGATGGTCTTTCTGGATTCTCGGTCAATATCCATAAGAAAAGAACACGAGCAGCAACTTTGTCCACTAACAAAAAGCCATTCCCATTCCATACAAAATGAAAAGGCAGTCACTGAAACGATTAGGGAGTCAGCTGATTCAGATGGTTTAGGAGAGGAAAATCGATTCACTAGTGCCAAAAAAGTGATATGACATAGATAGCAATAGCAGCAGGATATAAAAAAAAAGTATTTGAGGATAGACCTATGGTTATTATTGGATTCTTTGATGGAGAACTTCATTGTTGGAACTATTTGAACACGACGTTTCCTGGGGAGTCGGCATAGCTCTTTATTCACCCCTTTCTCTGATAAGGCCCATGATCATTCTAGTTAGACTTCCCGACCAACATAGCCGAATATTAAGCGGTTTGAAGATGGCTTTAGAGATGGATATTCAAAACCTATATGGACCAACTCAGAAATTTCAAAACAAGGGATGAGAAACTTAGGCCTTACAAGCTAATTGTGGACAACTTTTTTCAGTGCTTCAATCACATACATATCCAATATCTAGGATGGGTAATAAGCAAGCGGATGTCTTGGCTACCATTACATCCATGTTGTCTTTCACTGATGATAATCCCCCTTGACTGTCAAAAGACTTCCAATGCCTGCACATCACTGTTATGTTATAAGCCTCTCACTCTCCCAGCCTGTGCCTTAATACCAAAAGTTTTGTTCTAAAACAAAAAAGACTATCCCCCGCGGAGGCTTTTTTTTGTTCTAGGAAATGTGTTGTACCGTAGATCCTTCGACGGAACGGAACCTTACTTAGATGCTTAGACACCGTTGAGGCTCAACAAACCATTCATGAAGCTCATGCAGGAGCATGCGGTGGTCACATGCGCTAGCTAAGAGACTTCTTGGGTTAGGGTACTATTGGCTTACTATGGAGAAGGACAGCATAGAGTTTGTGCGTAGGTGTAAGGAGTGTCAGACTCATGGGGATTTAATCCATGCCCCTTCTTAGAGTTTGTTTCACACCCAACAAGCAAGGAGCAAGAAAACGGATGCGCTAACGAACAAGCAAAGAGCAAGAAAACGAGCAAGAAAACGAAGAAGCATAAGCCCATACAAGCAAGACCATTACTAGGTAATACTAAGTCTTGATTACTAGTAATGGTCTTACTTAGTCATGTAGGGCAGCAAGAACATTACTAAGTATTGATTACTTAGTCATGGTCTTACTTAGTCATCCGCGAAAGCCACTATAAGGGAAGGAACAAGCAAGGCCCATACAAGCAATACCATTACTAGGTAATACTAAGTCTTGATTACTAGTAATGGTCTTACTTAGTCATGTAGGGCGCCAATCAAGACCATGACTAAGTAATCAATACCATTACTAAGTAATGGTATTGATTACTTAGTCATGGTCTTACTTAGTAATACGCGAAAGCCACTATAAGGGAAGGGTCAGGTAATAGCGTTAGCCTTTACCATAAAAGCGTTTTCTTGCCAATACTTAGTCTTACTTAGTAATGCGTTGCTTGTCAATACTTAGTATTACTTAGTAATTGGCTTTCTTGCAAGTTTTCTTGCTCATTATTAAGTCTTACTTGTTCTTCGTTTTCTTGCGAGTTTTCTTGCTGGGTTGGTCGAGCGAGCTTTCGCTTCCAAAGGCGACCCTCTCGATGACCTTCCGCCTTCGTGGTTCTTCTTATCGGGTATGTGGAGTAACCGTCCAAAATCGAAACTGTGGCGTAGCCACAGAATCTTTTTGTTTTCGCCTTCAGGTCCGTTTCAACTACCCATCAAGTTGTGGTTAACGTTAACGTATCCTGATTTCAGGCCGTTGACTCCAACGATGATCGGGTTAGTGCGCTTCACTATCCTTGAGAAAGTGAAACCAAAGACCTTATAATGAAAAGGGGTCTTAGGACACACAAGGCTAATGAAAAGCTATTTGAAGAGTTCTCTATCCTTGGATGGAAATGCAGCTCAAGTATAAAAGTATGCCATGGTGCAGTTCGATTACAGTCTTGACTTTGAGTCTTTACTGAAACCGCCAGTCGTACCCTTGGGTATACGCCGTTCTCGAAAGAATGTTCGATACGGTGTGTTATTCAAGTTGTATGACTTGGTGAGAATGGCTGAGGATCCGTTGTGTTTCCCAGTGTACTGGTACTTCTGCTCTCTGTGAAGCCGGCGACCCTCATGTCATTAGATGTCAGACTGAGCAAACGTAGGCTTGAAAGCCGGAGTGCGCTAGCGCGCCCTGGAGTTTTCGGAGCTCTATCTTTGTTTCAATATACTTTATGATTTGGGATAACATCCTTGCTAGATGTTGTAATAGACGAACATAAAACTCAGCAAAGAAAAACAATGGGATATAGATCTATTCCTTCCTTCTCTAGTACCCAAGCCTACGCTTGCTTACCTTAGACCAAGGGACTAAGAAAGAGGTTTTAGTGAAATCGGTCGCTCCGCTCTCTTACACTTCTTGCTGACCTCTCCGTTTCGGTGTGATGATAAGAGGGCAGGAGGAGTTATGATGGGAAGGAGTCGCATACATTGAGCCCCAATAGAGGTGATTTCGGTCTGGTCAAGTAGATGCAGAATGTGGAGGTGAGTGAGAACAGTCCCCTCTCCACTTGGTTAGGCGAGGGAATAATAAAGGCTCATCTGAGAATCGATCTTTTCCCCGGCCTGGTCCACTCCTTGCAATTTGAGTAGGAGATGTCTTGTCTTGCTAACCGGAACGCTAACCAGAAAAGAAGGAGTGAGTCACGGCCGGGTCGATCGGCCATAACCACTTCCAGCAGCTAGGGAAAGCAGTCAGCAGTCAAGCAAGGGAGCGTTAGCGACCGATAAGGCTTAAGGCAAGGCAGCAAGGCAAGTTAAGGCGACGGCAGCAGCTTGCTCGACCATTCATTTACTGAGCGATTTTTTTCATTTTCATCATTTTCTCGCTATATATAATAAATCCTATTTTGTTTTTTATATATATATATATCTTTCCCTTCTGACTGAGCGGCCGGATATTTCATAACCTTCCCTGCCAACCCCTCCCCCTCTCCTTACCCTAAAGGGTCAGATCTTTTAGAACCTTATCAGTCGAGTCCGGGAAAAAAATCCTCCATTTAGCAATTGAGTTGTTTCACTCCTGATCCCCGAACATCCAGGAGGGAGATGCGGTCAAGGCAGGAGGAAGATAAAATGATATTGGAACAACTGAATGTTGGGTTAGATTCCCGTACTTCAGGGGTTCATCATCCAGAAAGATGCACCGCACTCCAGACCAAACAATACCTGCCAGAGATTGAGCTCGACTCGAGAGATGGAGACATAAAGGTGCGAGAAAGTCCTCGGTGGGTCAGTCTCTCGATATTGAGTCGACCCCGCTCCGAGCAAGCATTGAAGGAATTAATCCAATGTGGGTAGGAATCAAGGAATTGAATCCACATAAAGCCTGTTACCTGTTGCCGATCCGATTACCGATTTCATTTATAGGATTAACCAGAAGAGAAGGAAGTTAGGACCGGCTGAAAGAAGGACAGCGGGGAAAGTTCTCTAACCTGGGAGAAACCTTATCATCCGTCTTTGAGGGACGGAAAGGGCGAGTAGAACGGGCGCGAAAACCCTTCTTCGGCCTAAACCGAGATGGTGCAATACGAATGACTACTTGAAGTACCATGGAATTGGGGGGCATGGCACCTCAAACATTAGATTCCAGATAAGGATAAATACATGTTGAGAACGATGAGGCATCTACGAGCGAACAAGCCGCTGGAATGGGAATTTGCAGCTCACATAAATCTCGGATTAGTCATCGGGGAGACCAACAATGGACCGATCGGCGAAGTCGAAGCAACGAAGGAGCTTATTTAAGTATTGCTAATTACCGTCAGGCCCCCTCCGCCCGAATATGACACCACAGGTGGTAAGATTGAGGTGGTGCGCGAAACCCCGATCTGTGAACCTACTATGGTTCAACATATGACTGATCTCGAACCTTGAATTATATTCCTCTTCAAGTGAATCTAATCTTCAATATTTTCGGAACTTAGATGCCTTCGATTCCAGACCTTGCGACGGGTCAACGGACAACGAAGACTCCTGGGAACATGATTGATGTTAATGGGGTAGTCCATATAACTCCTTCATATAACGATGCATCGGGCACTGCAAACGACATAACGATCTGGTCTAGCCAGCGTATCGGCTGCAGATTCATCCATCCCGACCGGCTCGTCGGTCAAACCCAATTGTATGCCCTAGTATTGTCAGACGAAGAGCTGAACGAACGCTGTAATCCCTTAAAGCCTAGTTGTGGAGTGACAACTCACTAAGAGCGAAATACTTCCTCAACCAACCCCCCAAGCCTCAACTGATACTAACAACTCAACTTTAATACGCAAAGACCCACAAGAAAGACCAACCAACATAAAGACCGAAAAGGACAGACTTACCTACCCATGAAAGAAAGAGGAGGAAATTAGGAAGGATTGACTAACTCAGACATTCTGCGCCTCCCGGATCCCCATCAAAATCCCACCTAGCCTCTTTCTTATATAATAAGAAACCCGGCACAACACGACCCTTCATGCCAACCCAAGAGGCCCAACTCCCTATAGCCCACTCTTAACCTAACCTCACCTAAGGAGAGAGCCTATAAACGAAGTGCTCCTAATCACCCCCAAAACCATTCATATCACTACTGTAATGACCGCACGCTCCGAGACCCCTAATGGGCTCTCCTCGCCAATAGGAACTAGTGAGAGAGATAGACCTTCACTAGACTAAAGGACCAGAAGCCAAGCACCATATGTACTGAGCGAGGGGCTTCTTCCCTTTCTCGGGAGACATGGTCGCATCTTTAGGAAGAAAGAAGCTTGCCTACTACTAATAAGGAAGAGATAAGGAGGAGATAAGAAAGAGATAAGACTCTAATCTTCGCTTCCCCCTCGGGTTGAGAAAGAAAACAAGCCAAAGGAATATAGTTAAGTTTCCTTGTTCGAGCGAGTCTTTCTATTTTGAGTGTTCCTTTCTCTTCTCTTTTCGGTATGTTTGCATAAGGAGTCACTTAGCCTCAATAAGAAGGAAGAAGGGGGTTCCGAAAGGGACAGCAGTCTAAGGTCCTGTGCAGCCTAGTAGCGCGTGAGAAGTTGACAACTTGGTTGTTGAAACTAAGCACGTGGCCTAGGCAGAACTTTAGTTTCAAAAAACCTCCTATTTGATTTCATAATCTACCAACAAACCGTGTGTCAACTTTTCTTTTCGAGAGACATTAGACCGTGCCCGTCATGTAGATGCACAAACGAATAGGATTACCGTCCGCCCGGCGTCTTGATTTGATAAGTAAGCTTTCATGGACTCGGGTCTGGGAATGGTCAAAGGGCCGTTTCCTCTTTTCTTTGCAAACATCAAGGGGTTTGGTGAGAGATCTCCTGCAGTCTTGTTGCGGCGATCTTCAGATCGGAGAATTGGCTTACAGGACGCTCTTCGAACTTCCTCTCGAATGAAAGAATTTTCTTTATATGAGGCTCTCACCTACTCTCTACTCAGGGATGTTCGCTTCATACAGGTAGTGGGATCCTGCATACTGATGGGATTAGTCGTTTGGTGGAGTGGGGATTGTTAGCTTCCGGGTTTGGGTGGTTCGGTAAACCAATTATGACTTCTCGCATGCGGTACCAGAGTCTTGTCCATTCCGGGAATACGGAAAGCTTGAGCTTCTGGATTCGTTACAGATCAGCCCGACCAACGGTCATTTTGATCCATTACAGATCAGCTCGACCAAGACTCAGTCTAGGTACCTCTTTCCATTATGATAGGTGCCGTGTTGTTAAGTCTTGCGCTATGTGAATTCATTCCATGTTGTTAGCTAGTAGCTCCAGCCACTACCGTGGATTAGTTGTTTGATTTCTTTTTTTGGTATAAAGGGAGTGAAAAGATTATTCACTACATTCACTTTCTATCTCTTCTGTCTTTTTCCTACTTATAGAATAGAATAGAATAGAATCAAAAAGCAATGACCCATTTCAAAATGCCTCTTCTATTGGACTGTCACACCCGGGATGAGGAGGAGATGAATCCCTTGCCGCCTCTCTGGCCCATGCTGCTAGTGCCATACCTCGGCATGGATAGTCAACCTTTCCATCTCTTCCATCTCCCTCCTCTTGAAGTGGGGCAGGAGGTTCAATGCACGCCTACCCGCCACCACCCGATCCCTAGCCTTCAAATCCTTCATCTCCCCCAGGTGCACGCTTTGCTTTTACGTGATTCCCACGACCGATTTGAGCAATGGACAGGGATTACTGATATGGCGGAAAGCTCTTAGATAGATTCAACGTCGTTGAATGAGTCAATTCTTGGAGAGTCTAGTTTTTTAGGGTCGAATGGACCACCCTAAACCTTTCCGTTCGCGAGTCCTACCCATACCTAGATTGATTTCCTCCTGGCCTTCGAGTTTGTTTGGTCGAATATTCCATAGTGGGGGATCAAGCCACGTTCAGTTGTTATGGTCGATTGAAAGAACTATCTAGTCGAGTGCTTAGGTTGGCCACTCTATCCCTCTCTTTACCCTTATGACCCGCTGAGGAAAGATCTTTATCCGGAATGGTCGGTCGATCGAGTCGTGTAGGGGATGGCTATCGAATCGAATATTTAAGACAACACTGGGGCGAAACGAGAAGCTTCTCCGTAGATGGATGGAGAAATGAACTCTCGACCCTACTCCGATTCAGATGTGTGGCGATCCCGACACAGCGAAAAGAAGTTTTTCATCTGCAATCTACGTCCCTTGAAATAACAATAAGGTTGGCTTGGCTCGAGATTCATGTTGCCGTTCGAATAAAGCCGCGAGCTAGAGTAGAGTGACGAGTGGAGCTCTCAATCAAAGAGAAGCAAGCCCCCCTTCACGTCCAGCAACATTACCTGACTTTGAAGCCGTATCTTACATCTGAACTTGCACTGCTTGCTCCGCCCTATTACGTATGCCCCTCATTTTTAGGTCCCGTCCCCTTCCTTCTCGTAACTCCCCTTCAAGCAGAAGGCCAGGAAGCAGCTAATGCCAATCCCTGCTGCTCTACATGTTCAGCTTTCAAAAAAACTTCCTTCTTCTTCGGAAGATGCCTGGCTTATGGATCTGACTTTTGCGGCTCTATTCTGATTTTCTTTCTTTCATCTTCTATCATGCATGAAAGATCTCCGAATCATGTTAGATCTGAACTTAAGGGAAAAATCCTGTTTGTTTGATTAATATGTTTTGATTAATAAAGACATGCCGGCTTGAACGGCAATGAAGGATGATCTTTCTTTTTGATTTTAAAGTAATAAAATATAGCGCTTTCCTATCTTCCTTCAGCTGCAAGCTAGGCTTTGCCTACTCTTGCAGGGGCTTTTTCCTTCTTGTGAAATCCATGATGCGCATAAGATACTCGACTAGCATAAGAAGATATAGTTGACTGGATAAACAACCTGACGCGTTGCGGCCTTACCCTCTTCCTAGGGGGCTGTAACTTGCTGTACCTTTTGGGGGTCTTCGTTTGCAGCTTCGCTTGCTCTTTTCGCCGTAACTTGCTCCTTCGCTTCCTCTGTAGGGCTTGGAGGTTGGCTTGCTTGGGCGACTCAAAGTCAAAGTAGGAGTTCGAACCCGTGACTTCTGGCTTGCCGGACTGACCGACTAGTAGTGATAATACCTCCCCTCCACATCCTCCGCTTGCTGCTTAGGGGTTGCTGGCGACGGTGCCGTCCTCTGAATCCTTCCTATTCGGCTTCTGGCTTCAGCCTCAGATTTGTGCTGCCTTTTGGCCTTCGCTTGCTTCAATGTTGACGTGAATACGAAGTTCAGTCCTTTGATATGAAGATTCCCTACTATTGAATACCTTCACAATGTTGCTTGCCGTGACTGACTTTTCCTTTCTCCGCTTACTCTAGGGCTCGCTTCGTGACACACTACGGCCGGGGCCTACGCTTGCTCTTTGGCTTGGCGCGCTACTATGCCGGAACTTGCCGGGTCCCGTCTTTAGCCTTACCAGAAAAGAAACTTCCATCTTGTCGTTCAACCCCCCTTTGTTCATTAGCTTAAATCCGGCGTTCATGTTGCCGCGGATTTCTTTCATTTAGGGAAAATTCAAATTATCCTTCTTCGGTTTGTGCCTGGCTTTGCCCTGAGGACATTCAAGATTTCAAAGAAAGCTAACTAACTTCGCTTGCCCAGTTGCGGCAATGAATCCATCCCGAATCTCCTTCTTCCGCTTCTGTCTTTGAATCTGCTTATGAGACTTCCATGTTACCGTACTTCGGATTCAGGATTGGCAGAAAGAGTAGCAGTGGCTGATGAAAAACGTGATCTTTAAGGGGGTGCGAACTCGTAGCTAACGTCGTTGGTTGTCTAAATCTCTCCCAAAAAAACTGCATGAGATTGATTTACCCCGCGATACGTCTTTTCATTCTTCAGAGCCTACTCTTGCTGGAGTTGTGGCTGGGTCAGATTCCATAACCTCTGCTAATCTCCGACTTTCCTTCGGCTTGTAGCAAAGGCTCTCAGAGGCCATTATTTGATCGTTTATGGCCTGTTTCGGCTATTTGATTAATTTTAATTTTAATTTCATTATGTGTGCCCTATTGGAGCCGTTTCCGGGCCTGACTTCTTAGTCAGATTTTGATAGAAGGTGGGGTTTTCCCTGAGTCGACCGGCGGGCCCTTTCCTTCTCGTAACTCTCTCCATTCATTGAGCTACCTTCGGTTTCCTTAAGGTGCTCTTCCTTACTGGATAATGATTGGCTACCTAAGGGGCCTTTACAGCTTGAGTTGGTCGGTCCGGCAACTCGGAGGGCGGGGCATTGGTTGGAGGCCATATCGATGGGAGAAAGGCAACTCCTTTCGTCAACAGTGAAGGCGAGGCGGTAGGGTCGGCCTATCTTAGTTGCGGTCAGGCTGGAGGGAGACAGGAGGGAGGCAGGGGTGTCTTAGCATGAGCTCCCAGTTGGGGATATTCTCAAATAGTTGTCTACGAAGGAGGCAAGGCGGAAGGAAGACGGGAAGCCAAAGGCGAATACCAGTACTAAAGCAAGCAGCCTAGGATATGCCATAAGGACAGAGACACCTGAAACATCCTAATTGAAATAGGAGAAAGATTAAGGCACTACTCCTTCATCACAATCACTGACTTAGGAAAGGAGTAATCGACGACGCTACGAGTCAGAAAGCCAAGCCCGGAAGACTGCTGAAAAACGTGAGTGCGTACTCGTAAGAGGGGCAAAGTCAAGTCTTTACTTTGCCCCTCTTAGCACGTTACGCTCGGTCCACTCCACTAAAAAAATGATTTAAATAGTAGTCGTATCCATAAGCACGAATACCTTCGTTTAAGAGAATCAGAATGGAGTCACTTTCAGTATCTTCCTCTCCAACTTTATTCTAAAGGTCGGGTGGGAAAAAAGGGGATAAAAGATCGATTGATCCATCCATAAGGGGTGGAGATACCACAGCTTCACTTCAAGGGCTGGTGGGAAACGTAGGACGCGGGTAGGACTCATTCTTTACCCGTAGAAAGGAAGTCAAGATGATAGTATGAGTTCATCAGCTGTGGAATCTCTTTCAATGGACGGCGGATAGCTGTTTCGTGGTCCCACTCCCATAGGTGGAAAGGATCAATCGGGTGGTGGGATTCCATCGTGTATTGAATCAAATGAGTCAAGGGAGGGAGTCACGGGTGGAGAGCGATCGCATGGGTGGCCTGGATAATACACTCGATGACAAGGGGGCTAGCTAGTAGGAGATGGAATCAGCTCGACCATCCACGAATGGTATAGCCGTCCAAACACTAATTGAATTATGACCAGTCGCATTCCATCTCTTTTTCATCCACTTCCATCAGCGCCTGCAGCATTAGAGATTGGGTCGGTGGGATGGATAGCGAGGCAATCACGACTGACTTGCCCGGGGACGGTTGAATTTATGCTTTCATCGGGAAAAGATCTTTACTCCCCGACTTCCCAACCAACCTCTGCGGGCGAGAGGGAAGAGGGGATCGGATTTCTTCTCTGACTACTGATTCCGTTTCTATCGCCTGGATGGCTGGCCAACTCAAGACTTTACTTCCAGGTGGGAGGGGAAGGCATCGACATCCATCAGCAGCTGGCAGGCTCTATTCCTCCCATTCCGTCTATAGCGGCGGTGAGGTTTGTTTGCATCGGCCGACCCAACAGGCTATCCCACCACTAATGGAATTACGACTAGAGAAAGAGAGGTAGGCGGGGCAGGTCGAATAGCTTCTTCATGACCTAACCACTTTACGTGGGGAGGTGGTGCATCAGCAGAAAGATCCTGGATTCGGGTTCATTCGCGGGTCTTTACTAAACTTCTGAATAAAAGGGGAGTTCAAAGGCTGCTGGTTTCATTCATGACCCGAGGAAAGGCAACGGAGAGGCGGAACACCGACCTAACGAGGACTTCATTCATCTACCATTTCCATTCCGTAGGGCAAGGCAATCGATGAGTGGAGGATACGGCATAAAAGCATGGGACTAGTCATCAGCGGACAATAGAGGTAGGGAAATGGGTTCCGGCATAGGTGAGGTAGTGTGGATCATTCAATCGACCCCGGTACGGATGGGAAGGAAGAATCAGAGAGAGGAGGTGGTGGGGAAAGCGCCGGGGATAGTCTTCCTGTCAATCGAATAGGGATGGGCAGATGGACCAGTACTTGATTGATCACTTGCCTACTCTTTCGGCGGGAGGATGCGAGGTCGAGCGGCTGGAGTGGATTATCTTGAAATAGAGGCAAATGAATGCCGTGCCTGCCTATCTGATCGGAGTAGTTCATGCGATGGATGGGTACCGGAACCTGATGCCCGAGAAAAGCCCAACCATGACGGGTAGGCCTTTGGATCAACCGAGCTCGCCAGTAGGGGATGAAATGGACTATCAAACCGGGATCGGAGGGATCGCTTCTCGGATCGTTGGGTGGTGATCGAACGGATCAACCGACAGCTAGCGGATGGGACATTAATGAATCAATAGTGCGATCAGTGTATTCCTCCATTCTGGCATTTGAATTGGCGTCTTCCTCTGCTGGGGGGGTTATCACCACAACTTTTGTTGCTATCTCACAACCACTCTCAGCACCTAGGGAATCGGGCAGGATAGGGAATAAGGGCACGAACTCTGATTTTCCCGGAGGGAAGGATCGGTCCACTACGGGCTCAGCTGTGGCAGGAGGACCCAATGCTGTTTCCTCAAACGGCACCCATGACAACTCTTTCTCGAGGGGATAGACCAACCAAGGATTTATTCAAAACAACACTGACACTTGGACTTCTCTAGAGTCATTCATTCTATTCTTCTTTAATATAGCGGTGGAAATCGAACATTCTTTTCTCCCTTCTTCGACCGATGGATCACCACTCTTTGATTCTTGAAACAATAATGAAGGGTCCCCACTATAACTATAGAAGAGACTTCTACTAGGAGTAGCCTTTTTAGTGCTAGCTGAACGTAAAGTAATCTCCTTGGCCATTCTCTTCTTCGTGCAAATGGGCTGCATGAATTTACTACTCAGGCCTTGAAAGCGAGACTTGTGGAATTAAATACACGCGGACACGATTCTTCTATAGGGACCTAATAGGAATAAAAAAGCACTACCAACGCTTTTTATCCTAGGAAAGATTATAAGTGGCAGAATCCGTGCGTGAGAACGTCGAAAGCGGAAATGAAAGAGTAGGGTGAGGGAAGAAAGTCGTTCAGTTTTCAAAAGTGTTCCTGGGTTTCCTGAGTACAAATCCACTAGTAGAATGGCATTGTTAATAGGTACGATTATTGTAGCGGCTCTTTTGACTGGTGCTGCCGCTAAGATTCAGTGAGTTTTGGTCGCTGCATCGCATTCCTTAAGTGAAGGGTGCGGTTGGCCAAGGGAAGGGGAGAGGTGAGGTGGGCCCCTTCATTAATGATTAGGCGGAGGATCATTTTTTTTTTTGCAGCGAAGGTGAAGATACTAAGGTAGATGAGTTGTATGATAGGTTGGATGACAGTGAGACAAAAGAAAGGGCAGGGAGGGTAGGGGCGGATGTAGCCAAGTGGATCAAGGCAGTGGATTGTGAATCCACCATGCGCGGGTTCAATTCCCGTCGTTCGCTTACAAATTCTCTTTTTCTATGACATGACATAGAACAATAAAATTCTTGATTCCTTTTCTTTCCAACTTCTTCTTCCATTCAAAGCGAGCAAGAAAACGCTATACTCTAAAGGCTAACGCAGCAAGAAAACGCTATACTCTAAAGGCTAACGCAGCAAGAACATTACTAAGTAATACCATTCAATACTTAGTATTACCATTCAATACTTAACTTAGTAATGGTAATACTAAGTATTGAATGGTAATACTAAGTATTGATTGGCGCCCTACATGACTAAGTAAGACTAAGTCTTGTATGGGCTTATGCTTGTTCCATAAAAGCGTTTTCTTGCTCATTACTAAGTAAGACTAAGTCTTGTATGGGCCTTGCTTGTTCCTCTATAAGTCAGTTCTTTCGCGTCTTACTTATGCTTCTTCGTTTTCTTGCTCAGTTAAATATATATATAAGTTAAGGTTAGCAGTTAATCTGGAGGCCCGTCAAGGTCCCTTAAGTGAATATAACAAATGAAGTTAGGTCTTTGCATTCAAAGCCAATAGAATAGTGAGAATTGGTTTATCTTCCGGCGGGCTTCTAGGGAGTTTGTATTCCCATCGTTCTCCCCGTGTGCTGGTTGCAAAGAGAAGTTATGGTTTCCTTCCTGTGTGGGATTCAATGCTTCAGCATTGTTGCTTCCTCTAGATTGTTCAGGTGTTACCTGAAGGGGGTAGCTGGATATAGATAAGACTGTCTTAGAAATCTGCTATCTGAATAGGCTTCATCCTCTGGTATTTCGATAGACCTCGGGTTCTATTCCAATTCCATCCGAGGAAATGAAATCCATCCGTTTTTTCTAGATAAATAAGGTTGAACTAGAGCTTGATGTTACCCTTTCCATCTTCGTACCATCTCCAAGATGAAGTCTCATTTTTGTTGAGTTATATATGGCCTATACTAAAAATGTAACCATGGTCGTCCCAAGAAAGCTTAATATCCTTGCTTTTATCTATTCGTCATCGGTAAGACTACATAGGAGCATCCTTTGATCACTATTTTATGGCTAAGTCGCATGCCCCGCATACTCCTTAGCTCAGCCATTCTCAACTGGAATTTGGCCATAGTGGCGGTCGCCTACCTACCTGGAAGTAGTTGATTCTTATCTTCTTCCTCAAAAAATTCTTGTGTGTTTCTGTGTTACCAATTGCCATTGGAATGCTTCTCGATCCACTTTTGTTAAACATGCTATTGGTTGTTCTAAGGCTACTTTGTTTTCTCCCGGTGCCTTTCTTTCATCAAAGAAGGAAGTAAGTCAACAACTGACAGACCCTTCCAGTAAGTAATTGGAGTCTCTTTAAGAAGAGTCTTAATCACTTGGACAGTGGAAATCCTTCTTGAAGAAGGGTTTTGTATGGTACCTTCTGAATCGCGGTTCGCTGTTGTGGTGTCTTCAACTTCTGTGATTTGTTTGGTTTCTCCAGTCTTCTGCTGGTGTCTCTGGGACTCTTGTCGTTAAACTTCTTCGAACATTTGTTTGTGTCTGTGGTATTCTTGTTTTTCTGCACTTTTGGCTCCTTCTAATCATTGTGGTTGCACGGTAGGTTCCTCTTCGTCTGCTTCTGTTCCCACAAGGTAAACCTTGTGCTTCGGACATCCGGAATCATCTAACCTAATCCACACCATTGACACATCAGTTGTGTTGGTGGGTTGGTTGTTTGGACAATTCTTGGTCCAATGCCCCCAACAAACCCTGCAAGCGCAATTGGTCGTCCGTGCTTGCCATATCAGATTCCCGGGGAAACTCTCTTTTGTTTCCTTCTTGGTTATCTCTGACTGTGTTCTTTCGATTCGAGGGCCTCCTCTACCGCAGTTTAGTTTGGTAAGTAGCATACTCTATGTTTCGTCTGGTTCTTGTGTTGTAACGGCACCGTTCGTTTGTTGTGCAGAAGGGATTCTTATATATACGATACGAACTCTTTGGTTGGATCGGACAGGGACTTCTATAAAGATCTTTCCACTCATTCATCATACTATAAGTCGAAGTCACGGCAGGGGGGGCTCGGAATAAGAACGAGAATCGGTGTCGTGGTGGTGCTACGAGATGGCGATTTCTCGTATAGAAGAATAGATCCGCGGACCTATTGATTGACCATAGATGCGAACCGATCGACCGGTATCTAAGAGAAGATAAGTAGTTCTTCTATCGTTCAAGGGCAAGGGGAGAACATGTAGCGGCTTGCCTAGATCTCGTATTTCCCACGTAGTCCATCGGTCAAACCAACGATTCTCTTCTCAAAGTAATAGAGAGAGTCTTTTTCTTTTTCCGGTATGTAGCTCCGCGAGCTAGGAGCGCATCATCGGGGCAGGGCGAAAACGAACATAGGATCATCATCATGGCCCTCTTCTTGTTTCTTTTGTTTGTGTCCGGTCCGTTGTGTTTTTTTTGAAGGCTTATCCGGGGGCTGCAGGGGCATAAAATTCCTCTTCTTTCTTTTGCTGCTCACATCGAGAGCAGCTCCTTCTTGTTCAGGGTCATCAGATGAGAGATCTTCCTCCGACTCCGAGGAATCGGTCAAGCGGGAGGCTACCCTCGACTCACCTCTCTCTCTATAAAAAACCCCTCCCCAGAGGAGAGCAGAAGCTAAAGGATGAGTATGTCCTTGGTTCCCGGATTCATTCTCGTCCTGATCCACCATGGAATTTTCGGAATCTACAAAAACATTCTAGGAGAGGGCTCGTACTTCTCAAAGATCACAAGGTGCTGAAGTGGCAGGATAGGGGGGTAACCTGGTGGGGGGGGTCCTTAGGTTTTTGTGAAAGGGATGCTCTTATCATGTTATTGCTGAAAATAAAAACCGAATTCCTCTATTTAATGTCGATTCATCCACACTTCCATTCCTTGTAGAGGAAGGCTAACAGCTTGCTGGCTGGGAGCTGTATGAGCGGTAACGTCCACGTACGGCTCCGTGAGAAGGGCGGTGGACGGAAATGGCCTTGTTGTACCTCACTCCCGTCTTCAATGGGGTCTGCTCTTTCTTTTTTGGGAGAGTATGCCAATATGATCTTAATGAGGTGCGGGGCTTTGCATCTGACATTCGTTGGGCTTCCCTCTGCGGGAGCCTGCGTCCCGGCGTTTTTGTGCAATAAACCCATCCGGCCGAAGACTAGTGGTAGGTGGTCCCGCGGAGCTTTCGGAGAAGGGTAGCCTAGTGTGTAAGCACAGCAATGAACCGCGGCGAACCCTCAGACGACCTATCTAAGATTAGGGGGGAGATCCTCAGTAGTGGTGACCCTTTGACTCTTCCACGGACTTATACATGTACCGAATGCTCATACGGGAAAGTTCACTCCTTGGTCTGGAACCTGGGGGGTTGCTCCGAGAAATCCTTTCTTTCTCGTCCACTCCAGGGGGTGCGGACACACCTGCGCGGATTACAGGTGACGGTTACAAGAATGGCGGGGAAGTGAACAGTACCCGACGACATTCAGGGATGAATGTAGACCCATCGGGCAGGGATAATCATTCCGGTCCTGGGAGAGGTGGCGACACCAGTCTGAGCTGAGGGAAGCCCTATGAGTCACTGAAACGACGGCAGGAGGCGCACCCCACCCTAAGCCCAGCTTCTCGGAGCTGCTATTGCGAAATACCGCTTACCCTTACGACTATAAGCAACAGGGGGGCTGGGCTGCTCGCCTTCATAGAAAGGCGACCGAGTTCGCCTTTTGATAGAAAAGGTATGCCAGTTTCATTCTTGCTTTTGCTTATCGGGGGTTTTGGATAAATAGGAACGTGGGGAAGAGGAATCGACATTCCATTCAGAAATGAAGAAAGAAAGACGCGAAGTGCAAAAGCAGCGTGACGAGAATTCTCGACTCGAGATGTTAGAAGGTGCAAAATCAATAGGTGCCGGAGCAGCTACAATTGCTTCAGCGGGAGCAGCTGTCGGTATTGGAAACGTCCCTAGTTCCTCGATCCATTCCGTGGCGCGAAATCCATCATTGGCTAAACAATTATTTGGTTATGCCATTTTGGGCTTTGCTCTAACCGAAGCTATTGCATCGTTTGCCCCAATGATGGCGTCTCTGATCTCATTCGTATTCCGATCCATTTGACTTTTAGCAGATTCGGAGAAAAGAGGGGCCCTCTCATTCCTTCGGGAGTGAGAGGGGCAAGGGGAAAGGGCGGGGGGCCCCTTGCGCAAGAGCACATTTGAGTCCAGTGTAGTCGGATGGAACGGAAGCGCATATCGGAAACGAATCTGGCATCTATGGAACCCACGTGCGAACCTTCGGAGCTCGAAGTGAAACGAGAACATCAGGAACAGTGAGTTTTCTATGGTCAAGATACGATCAAACTCGTTCCAGTCGAGCTCAGATGAAAATAGATACTCGACTCAAGTCAAGCTAAAGTCAAGTTATCAAAGACAAATCCTTTAGGTCGCTTAACTACCTTGCTCCAATTCAAGAAAGAAAGACCTACTCTTGCTTCCTCTTATTGAAGTCAGTTTACCTTCCTCTTATGCAAGTAAGAATGCACTCAATGACACAAGGAAAGGAAGCTAAAAGAAAGGAAAGAATCAAAGACAAATAAATCCTTTCATGTTGCGCCCTTGTTCCAATTCCATACGACTGCACATATATCTTATCTAGTTCATGCCTCCTTCTGCTCTTGCTACTATTCATAAAGATAGATTAAATCAAAAAATAGCTGACCTCCTGGCTGTTGTGCTCCTGCTGCTGGTGCTCATACTAAGGGAGATATATTAATGCCTACTACTTGCCTACTGCTTAATTAAGTTGGTATTTTCATTCAAGTCTGCTGCCTACTATTTGAGTACAGCTTCTGCTCTTTGTTGCTCAAGTGGCTTATACTTTCTGAAGGGACTGTGCTCCTACACTAGTGTAATCAACATATCTTGTGTTGCCTATTTCCTGTAGCGTATTAGTGAGTCCTTTTATCTAGCCTCTTTGCCTAGCTTAGCCTGTGCCCAGTTAGCCGATCGCTAACAGACTTAACTGACTCAAAAGTGAAGGACCTACTTCTAAAAAGTGAAGGACTACAAAGTGAACGACTTGCAAAAAGTGAAGGACGCAAAGTAGTAAACGACTGAAATGACTTCAAAGAAAGATAAAGAAATTATGCTTTTTTTAGCATAACTGGTCTGGATTCGTATAGAGAAGGTGCTTCTCTCTTCCGTCTTCGATCCCTTAATCCCCTAGATTGATCCGCATCTTGCAGGCTGGGACACCTATTTCCTTTTCCTGCTTTCCCTAACCTAAAGAGTGTTCTTCTACACACTCACTAAAGTTCACGTTCATAGTGCTCCTCTGTGATAAAGAAAGATACGTATTTTATTATGGTTTCAAGGAAGGGCAGTTTTGTTTATACTTGACTGTAGGTAAGGGAGAGGCTAGCTTATTTTGAACAGGTTCAGAACCTGGATCACTCATCCAGACGCAGTCAAGCTTCGTCTGGACATTCTCTCTTTGTCCGCCCAGTTAGCGGTCTCCATCTTATTATCCTTTTTCAGTGGTTTTCCCATGGTTCCAGTAGTCACATATGGTTCTGAGAATGAGCCAGAACCAGAAGCCCCGGCCGGGGCTTCCATTTCTTCAATGGGCTACTGATGCGCCGATTCTCGGTTAATGACTATGTCTGGCCTTTTTCCTCCATCGCCCTGTAATGATCGCATCGTGGAGCCTCGGGCTTAGGAGTACGGGCCTACGCAACGGGTGATTTATTGACTTGCGTCATACTTCCCTCATTTAGTCCGCCCGGTCACACCTTCGACTGGTACGCCCAGGGAGTCTCACTTCTATGGCTTGGCGTTCCGCTCTTAATTGAATGTCGGGGAAGGACGACTGATTGACTGATGCAGCAGTTTTTCATGCTGGTCCATCCGGGTGTGTATCGCTTTCTTACTCATAAGTGTCCGGCCGGCATAAAAGCTGGAATATAGTAGGTGGCCATCATGCGATCTATTCGAGTTATCTATCGGTTTCCTCCCCCAGGTCCCCCGGCGAAAGAAGGGATGACGGGGAACATAAACAGGATCTGTAACAGGCTGTGCTCTTGGTACTGCAGGTCAAATAACAAACTCGACCACTGTTACGAAAGATGGGTGAGCTTCATACTTCCATTCCTTCCGATGATGTTCCTTCAAATCCATTTTCAAGAGATGGCCGAGGGGGGACAGGAATCGAGACAGACAGCTTCAATTCTCCCGCCCGGGACCGGATACGCAGAGCTATCGATTCGATCGAACCAGGCCCGGGAAGTTCAGGTAGACGGAGTTGATAGATTCTGCTTCATTGAGCTTACGGACCGTACGTACCGATCCAGTTTCGGGATGCGGGTTCAGGAACATCACTAGATAGAGCGGCCAAGCCTTGTCTCTACACTTCTTGTGGCTGTCTGTCCCAGGATTCTCGCTATTGGTTCCACCCATCCAATCAAGATCATCTTCCCTTCCTTCCCACTGGGGAGATAAGAGAAGACAGCAAGAGATCGAGGCGAGGGCTTCTCTAAACCTTCCTATCCATCCACCGGAGTTTCGGATTTCTGGCCAAGAGGCAGGAAGATTGGGTCACCCCGCCTCTCTTTTCCCTTTCATTCCGTTTTGTTTTGTTTTCTCTTCTGTGACTACAGAGGCTGCACCCAAACCAGTAGATTCGGGGTAGGCGGTAGAGGACGAACGAGTGGATAATCCAAAAATAGGAGTGAATCCCGGGGAGGGGAAAAGGCGACCAGGTCTTTCACTCCCATCGACTTCTCCTTCCTCTCATGGCTTGGGCAGGACGATCCATCACTGACAGAGCTAGGCAACCTCCTGATCCAATCCTTTTCACTTCGGATGGCTGTTAAGCAACGATGGAACGAATAGCCTTGCACGGCCTTGCACTGGCCTCGTTCAGAAGGAATGGAAGAAGCGGAAGAGTGGATTGGGTGCACCACTGACATTGATAATCAATAAATAGGAGTGGTGGAAAAAGCCATGAGAGTTAGGACGAGTCGATTGCCAGGGTAATAATCCTTCAAGTCGACAAGATGTGTCGGACATGGCTGGCAAACCATAGCAATCACGTTTCCCCGGGTCTTGAACCGTCTCTCCCTGCAACTCAATCTGCTTCTATATCCTCCTCTTATCTTAGGGTGTCAGACATATATGCAAAAGCTAGCGATCGTGTTTAAACTGAACTGATTGAAGGATGGATCGATTGACTAGATATATAAAACAGATGAACCGCATGAAAAGATTGAAGGGAAAAGCAAGAGCGCCTCCATGAAGTAAAGAATCGGACAAGGAATGCGCGTCAGGTGGTATCATCGTATATAAGAGAACGGCTGCATTTAGGAGTGATCCTTTTTGCAATCCTTGCCCTCCTTATATTATAGGCTATGCAACAAAAAATAAGGAAAAACAAGGGAGGGACCCCTTACTTACCTTTCTGGCGGAATCGCCCCGTCTATCCTTATTAGTAGAGGTTGACTTTCTCTTTACTTAGTGGGTCGGGCACATAAGCAAGAAGGGAGAAAGATGACTCCTCCACCTCTGTGACTGTATGGGAAGGGGAGAGGCGGGCCCCTTGACTTTTTGTGGGAGTAGGAGTCTTTCCTCTAGCCGTTGAGAGTTCAGCCATTGGAGTGCTTCGTAGTTCGTAGGCAGTGGCAGTCCTAGGCTGTCATTTGCATATAACTTAATGCTACTGGGGATGCCCTTGGTGGATTCTATCTTCTCTTGGTGGAGTAACTTGCTTACAGTACACAGGGCGTCGTCAGTCGTGAATCCTATATATGCCTATATAATGATATGGAAAGGGATTGTAAAGTGGAAAAAGACCATTCGATTCCCCTCTCCCGTTGGTCGAGTTACTTCATACCTTGACCGGATCACATAGCGTTAGCGGAGTGGTAAACTTCGCAGCAGGACCAGCAACTAGGGTTGTTCACAGAGCAGCCGTCTTTCCCTCTCAAGCGGAGAAGACTGGTGACATGTCCGGTAGGGATGGTTCTTATCGACAGATTAAGCTACTTACTAGAGTTCGGGTATTGAACAAGCGGGTGGCAACTTGCCCGATAAGAAAAGTAGCCCGAGTGAGAAAGTGCTTTTATTAGTAGCTTTGGAGTTATAGTTGTAGCTAGGAGTTGCTAGCAGCTATGAGTTCCGAGTTGACGAGATCAAAAATAAATCTTTCCCTTTGTGGGACTGGTGACACCTGTACCACACTCTATGGCACACACCCCAAGTTGTAGTAGACGAAGATGGTCACCTAGGATAGGCAGACAAACCTGAACCTTATAAAGCTTAGGTTGGCTCAAGCCACTTCCACTTTACCTAAAGTGTGATGTGAATACAATTCTTTCAATAGGCTGAGGCTTCAGTCGACCATTAGCCAGGAGTGATCTCTTTTCGAACATAGGGGCATGCCTCTTTCAGCCCTGTGTCAGCTTAGCAACGCAAATAGACAGGAAAGAGGCCGGGAGCTGAGCTACCTCTACGAATAAGGGAAAGTCCTACTCGCTTTGACTATTCCTACGAGCTTTAGTAGTTTAAACCTGATCTCTAAAAACAGAGGGGAAGCCAGAAAAAGTTCCGACTATCTATGACTGGCCCGATGACTACGACTATAGGGATTCTTCTCAGTCTGTCTTTGTTTCCAGCAAAAGCTATGAAAGAAAGCTCAGCTTAGGCAAAAGCAACTCTCTTACCTGACTCATATCCTTGAAACTCAACCCTTTTTCGCCTTAGGAGCAGAGCAGCTCCATTTCAAAGGTTAGGCGCGATAGCCACTCGGCAAGAAGGAGATGAGCCATATGTGGACCAGATGGAGGGAAGGGGCTACCCCTATTAAGCAAAGAGGTACGATCTTTATCGATTATCCAATAACTTTCCTTGGTCCAACGGGAGGGAGTTTGAAAGATCCCATAGCATCAGGGAAAGCGGTTACCACAAACGAGAGACCAGGAGCAAAATGCCACTCTACTAGACGGAGAGGAGAGGGCCCAGCTTCACTGATTGAGGTTAGGGTTCGGGGGGACGAGTCAGAGGCAGTCCCAAGAGCGAAAGTCACTGATAGCCGCATTGAGTGGGTCTTCGGGAGAACATGAGTATCACCGGTGTAGTGCAGCTCGAGGATAAGCCTTCGCGTCCCCAAAGCTGTTTGGATTGTCTTATCTGTCTTCAACAACCGATCAAGCAATAAAGGAAGTGTTAGCCTATTGTCGGGGACTAGTTCCCTTCAGCTGACAGCTCTGACAGACTGCTTTGCTTAGGCATCATCAATAAAGACAATCAATCGCCCATGTCAATTAGACAGGGAAATGGCAAAACCAAGGGAAGAAAGCACACCCAATAAAAGCAGGTATCCGTTTTTTCCCCTTCCTCTGCCATCTATCATTTCTGAGGAAAAAAACTCTATCCTTGAGGAGGTAGTAGGTAGAAAATTCTGAACCTCACACCTCTATGCTATGAAAGAAAACAAGAAAAACTGACCCCCTTTCTTGAGGGGAGATCATAGGTCCCCAGAGGCCAGTAGCTACTACTAGGTAGGCAAGGAGCAGCTCAATTGAATTAGGAACGAAGAAGCTCGAACATCGGGATATAGGGGTCCCAAGCCCCATTGATTGGTTATCCCACCCCCTGAGATCGAGACAAAAGAAAAGACAAACAAGATGAAAATCGTCTTCTATTCTTCTACATACGAAATTTTCTTTCCTATTTGTCTTTTGAAAAGCTGCAGCTGCTAAGACCAACAAAACGTAGTTCTCAGGGAAAATAGTTCCTAACCTCAGAGGCCAAGAGATCCTCAAAGGCAACAGACCAATGAACAGCGGGAGAGTAGCGCCAAGCCACTCGAGCGGGATAAGAAGATAAATCTACTTTTTGAATTGCCCTTCACTCTTGAAAGTCAGCAACGGACGAAAGGGGTGAAATGGTAGCAGCGGGAAGCAAAGCCAACGAAAAGGCATCTCATTTCATTGATGATTTCGACCCAGGCCGACATTTGAGATAAAGGAAGGAAGTGACATCATATATAAAGAAAAGGAAGAGAATGCCCTGAGAGAAAGGGAATCATCATAGGCTGTGTTTTAAGTGAAGGAGAGAGACAGGACTTGCTAGGAATTTAATCAATAGGCTCAGAAGGCGATTTAAAGCTTGATTCGTAGCAAACCTTACCTTACTTGACTCTATCAATGACTTTGGAATCGACAGAGGATATTCATTTTCTAACTAATGGCGGATCTTCCTCAAAAGGAAGAGAACTGAGACGCTGGGGAAGGAAGGAAATGATTGAACATAGGGAAGCTGTAGGAGTCATACTATAAAGAAAACCTGAGGCCGAACATTGCTGCCTTCGATACATGCCTGGTCGAAATGTGTGATTGCTTTATATTCTTCCTGAAAAACAAAGAGGGCATTTTCTGCTGCAATCAGTTACTTCTTTGCCATACAAATGCGGAGATTCTGTTGTTGGGGAGGATCCCGTTTTAGTAGGGCAAAGTCCGTCCCTTTTCGAAAAAAGTGACACAGCACAGATAATATCAGACTTAGAGAGATGAAGAAGAGGGGGAATGAAACTGTGCGTAGAATCAACGGTAAATATCATCTCTGTCTTGGTACTTGCCCGAAGAAGACGAATCAATCAGTCTTATTCTAACCTGTCAAGCCAGTGAAGTTCTATGAGCTGAGGAAAGGAAATGAGCTCTCTGGTTTGGAATTCCGCTGTGGCTCTAAGTCATCTCCTACGGGGTACCCGCTCTCTTATCTTAAATCAGTGTGCACCGAGGGAGTCAAGATTTATAGAGTAAGTGTGCAGTGGACCCATTAGCCTATTTTTCATTCAACTAATTCATAGTTCACTTAGCCCTCTAGCTTCAAGCTATCAGTCAAGTTAGGAGGAGGGTTGAATCTAAACTTCCTTTCCTTCCTCCAACTTCTTAGCCCCGATCTTTGGAATTTCCTAGTGACCAAATTTCTCTTTCCGTGATAGCTTGTGATTCCTGAAAGACGGGCAGACTTACTTGCTGATGGCAAAAGGACTTGAAGAGTGAGGGCTTTCTCGATTCTCGATTAAAGATAGAATGAGAAGTTGATCCCCGATTCCATTTCCTTAGGCAGGCTGAGGTCGATACTCTTTCGCGCTTGGTGGCATCTTTCTGTCATATCGTGAGGGCTTCGGGTTCATAATGTTCTCAATCAGAAATGAGACATGAGATGCAGTCACCCATGCCCATGAAGGTCAATAAGTAAAGTCGCTATCTCATATTCCCCCGAAAAAGCGGCTGTTGTCTCTTTTCTAGTCTTCCCTGTTTGCTTGCCAGTCATAGCAATAGTAGAAACTTCTTCCCCTCGTCCGTCCCCTCGGTCACTCCGTTCCTGTCCCGATGATAGATAGAATATCATAAGATAACTACTGGAATCTTCCAACTTCAAATAGCGTATAAAAAAAAGTGCTTTTCCCAGGCTCGAAACTGATCGTAGTAGAAGTAGAGGTGGCAGGGCCAGACTTTGAGAATTCATAAATGCGGCTAATCAAAAGGCTCGGCACTCACCTGATAGGGATCTTTTTCACTTGAACTATGCTTCAAACATCAACTGAGATAACATCAACCAATCCGGGAATGTAGTTCTGAGGGCTTAGCGATCAGAGAAGCGTAGCAGCATCGGCAGAGGAGAACTGAATGCCACTTCTGAGACTGAAACCTCTCTTTGCTTTGATAAAGAAATCTATCAAGAAGGATGACTAGGACTAGCCTTTCTTGGGGCTTTGTTTCTAGGATCGGAATACAACTCAAACCAAGTGAGCGGCTCGGGATAGAAAGGTTCCAAGAGCTTAGTGGAAAGGTCAGGTGCGAAGCGCTAGTTCCATGCCTTCTACTTAGGAAAGCCCTCAATCTTCAAGCACTGTGCCCAGCGTTGATGAATCTTCTATCAGGTTTGATTTCGACCCTGATTCCCCTGGCACCTCTCTTCCAGAAAGCAGAAGCTAAGGAAAAGGCATTTTAGGGGATGACTCTATCTATGGGCCCAAATGCCACTCAATTTCAAAGGTGAGTAGCGTAGACACTTGACCGATAGGT
>CM037589.1:151605422-151616449 GCA_021018995.1 Chloranthus sessilifolius
CAGACAATGATGATCTTCTCTTAAAATAGCAAGAATAGCTGGTGGAGGACTCTGCACCCAGTAAGGTCGACACAGTCAGTCAGGAAGATGCTTTGCCACCCAATCGGCCGAAGCATTGGCTAATCTGTTCACCCTTTATACCGACCAGCTGTGGTGGGACATCAGGAGTTGCTGCACATCATAGGCCTCAGACTGCGATCTGTAGACGACTTTTGACTATTAAAAGCTTTCAAGACCTGAGATGAATCTGTTTTCATACATACAAACAGAAGATAGCTCTAGAGAAAAAGCCAGGTCAGAACCTTTCCTAAGTGTAAGTGCATGAGCCTCCGCCATGTCCACCGAAGAAAGAGTCATTTTCTTTATCGCCGAGCGTCTTTCGAGTCTCATGTTGACTTTTCTCTTTCATGTGAGACTTCGCCTTAAGAACTAGGGCTGAGCCCATACTTATATTATTGGTTTTAACACTACTCTGCGGGAGATTGGTATTAAACCGAAAGCCTAACCTGGACTACTAACGGCTTCTTCTCTTGTTAGAGGAAGCGATAGCTAGCTCGACCGGCAGGGAGAGGAAGAGATGGTTCAAAGTCTTCTTTATGTTACACGTAGCAACTCTTCTTGTTCAATCCTTTAATCGGAACGACGAGAGAGTGACTAAGCCGAAAGGGTGGAGCGAGAACTGGTAACCCGGCTCGGTTCATCGATGACCGTGCATTCTTGACGGCCTGTTGTGTACTAAGATGAACTCACACTCACAATTCAACTTAACTCCTAACTGAAGCTATAAGAGATGGTGACTAAGCCAAAGCGCGGGACTGTATTGTATGCTAATATAAAGTCTTCGGTACAACTCTTCTTTCCTCCGTTCACCCCTCTCCTAACGAAGGCAAGGCTTAACTCCTAGCGCTAAGCATAGAAAGCTCTCACGCGCCCAATAGACTCTATCAGAGACGGAATCTGTTACCGTTCCCTAACCCAAAGAGGTTAATCGATGCAACTGCACTGTGTCTTGTGTTTCCTTGAAAGACTAGCTCTTCCTTACTCGTTGTTTAGCTGGAAGAAGCTGTCCGCTCGTGCTTCTTTCGAGTGAGATGTCCATCCCAGGCAACCATCTCTTCTTTGGCATTCCCGTATCCGTCCAACCTTGATCTGCTACCTCTCAACTTTCAATCTGATTTTTAAACTTTCGTTTGGTACATTCAGTTAGGAGCATCTCCATCTCGATCAAAGTTTCATGTCTCGCTCGATAGCAATAGCCAAACCCTTCTCTTTGTCAGCTCGATCTGCTCTTTTTCTTGTAGAGGAATGTGGAACAAGGATTCTCACAAGTATAGAACGGAATGCCTCTTGCTTGGTCTCTTCCTTGCCACTCTCATTTCAATCCGCTACTTCCATGATCAATGTGGCAGGGTAAGTTTCCTTGCTCGGTATCAGGTATAGCTTGCTTTGCTCACTCACTAGGGCTGGAGGGCGGGATAAGAATGGTATTGTCAGAGCCAGTTCCATGTGGCAAGGTATGGTTTCTCACTTTAGCTAGGAACAAGTAGTTGGATGCAGTGACAGAGCAATCGGATCCGTACTTTGTCATCGATCAAATTCCTACCTCTCTTTGTCTTTTTCAACCACATTCGTAGGAAACAGAGAAAGCAGGGCCCCGTGGAAAAAAGCAGGCGCTGTTCTTGCTTTGGTTGACTCAGCTGTGATTTGATTGCTAACGTCTTTAAAGGGAGTGTCCCGAGGGGAAGAGGAGGTAGCTGTTCGTGCTATAGTTTCATCAGCTGCTATTGGAATGCTTTCCTTTCTTTCATTAGGTGGTATCGCTTTTAAGAGAGAGCTGCCTTAGGTTTAGTTTAGGAGTTTTCTTTCTCTCCCCTTTTTCGGGGGCAGGAGCGGTAGAAGAGGCTTTTGCTCCTACAGAAGACCTTGCTTCAGATCGCAATGGAATACGGTCAAAGGAGCGTGGCGAAGGGGAGATTTTTTACTATTTCACGATGGAAAGAATAGCCTAGTCGAGGAATAGCCTTATTTCGTAGCCAAGTCAGTAGACTTGCCAACTGATCCGACTTTTCTATGGCTATGGGAAGAGGTCAGTGCTGCTTTCCTTTCTGACTGTATTGCCTTATCCTTATTATAGTAGATTGATTCGGCATTACCAGCCTTAGGAATCGATCTAGATGCAGCATTACCGGTCGAATAAGAAGTCATTCCTCTTTGCGTAGATGAAGAAAGGTTGGGCTACTTCCTCACAGATTGAATACTTGAATACCAAGAAATCTCCGACTTAAGCATACTATTTGACTTCCTCAATCAATGCCCGAGAGCATTCCATACATCTTCCTTTCTCTACCCCAGCCTCGGTCGGTCATGGGGCTTCCCTCTGCCAAGAATTGCTCTGGATATTCCGCTTTGACTACTGTCAGTACACAGATTCTTATTAGTTCAAATAGAACTAGACAGATTCACTCCGGAAGGAGGAAAGTCGGTCTTTTAGGCCTACCCCACATTTGTCTTCTACGAGGGACGAGGGAAAGGCGGATTAGGATTCTCGGGCCCAAGCGGAGGTGCTTTCTTCGTGAGGAAAACTAAACCTTTCTGAGGTGTGCATGGCTCAAGGCGCGCATGGGTTGACTTTCTTTCTAAGAGTTGGGAGCGAAGGAACGGAACGCGGATCCGGATTTCATTCTTTTTGAGTGAACGAAGCCAGCGAAAGGTAGATTCATTCAATCCGAACCTCTTCTATCTCGATGCGAAACCTTAAGTGGGCTCAGCAAGGGCCTCTTCACTAGCTTCGTTTCCTTTTGTAGGGCCACTAGCTCGAACCAGAGGTTCTTGCTTCTTGTTCAGCTACGACTCTTTCTCAACGCCCATACCTTAGTCTGGTCACTAGTTTATTCGCACCTTTCGTCTGCTAACCTAATGCCCAAGCTATGGAAACTTCCCGGTCTTAGAAAGCTCTTTGGCTAGTTAAGAGGTACTGCTTGGTCTTCTCAGAAGTCTTTTGTTGTGAGAACAGTCCGCCAAAGGCTTCGATGCTGGATCAGAGTGCAATTGATTCGGATCCGGTTTCCTTCGAGCCACACCTCCCAACGGTTAATGATTGCCATGGACGGGTAAACTCGGGCCAAAGCTTGAGTGGGGTGGGCTTGGATACACCGGATACACGACCGACACTGAGCGCTACCGCAGCGAGTGAAGTATGTGTTGTGGTGCGCGATCATACAAATGTGAGTCAAGTTCGGAATAGGTTTTTCATCCAAGAGTTAATGAAGGAAGCACGTCGGGTGACTTCAGCGCGGAAGGGAATGGTTCGCCAATAGGATTGATTTCCTTGAAGGGGTCGGCTTTGGACCGAACTTTCCATTAACGACTATAGCTACACGCTTGACCTGCCCGCAGGGCGAAAAGCGCTTGCGCTAGACTGAAAAAAATTATATATATATATATAATAAATTGAAATCAAAAGGAAGACTTATAATGGATGCCCCGATCCTACCTAATATGTATAATGAAATCCATTTGATTCCCTACTTCATGCATTTGATCTCCTGTCTCAATTAAGAGGGGTCATGGAAAGGCTCAATATAGCGATCGATTCCTTTTCCATCAACCGCTGCAGCTGCACGAGGTCACATAAACCTACCTTTATAGCTTTCCACAAATGACCCACTTGACGACGTCTAGGGCGAACACAACATTAAGGCTAGCTAAGGATTGGACACCTCTGCTTAGGCGGGGACACAGGAATTAGGCGGATACTGAGGAATCGAAGCTGCAGTCTCAGCAGGCCCATTAGTAGTCCAATGAGTTGACCAATGACTCTATCCCGCTTTGTCTCCCTAGCTTGACGGTATTGAGGCTTTTGGTGCCTTCGGTGATGAGGATATTTTGGAGCATATATGAGGTATGCCGATCACACGTAGTCTCCGAGCACCACCTAATTGGTTCAGTGATTTTAAGCAGCTCTCCCTAGCCGTAAGGGTAAGGGCGCGAGGTTTTTCTTCTTTCCGCTTAGAAATAGTATTATTAAGTTTCGGGACATTGGACTTTTCATAGGACTAGCAGACGAAACCGAACTAGCAGGACTAGCGGAACTAGGAGCAGGACTATAAGCATTAGCAGCATTGGCGTGTGTAAGAGCAAGGGCGGTAGGTGAGCACGGAAGCTTCTCGTCAAATTCAAATAAAGGAAAGGTTTTTCGACTAGCTGGCTGTTTTCGGCATGAGTGTGTGGGTGTGGTTGGTGCAGCAGAGGCCCTACCAGCAGCAGTTAACGTGGCTAGCTCTTCAGTGGCATTTGTTGAGCGATCTGTAAATCTCTCGTCTTTCAGTTGTGTTGGCTCAGAAGCTAATCAATCAGTAAATGCTTAATCTCTCTCTCTCTTACTGATTGATCTCCTGAACCTTCGGTAAACCTGTAGTTGTTGGAGGTGTAGCTAGTGAAACAGTAATTGTAGTCCGTAAGAATGCCCAAGCCGGTTTTTCATAATCCCTCTTGTTGGACGGCCTAGCTATAGCTATATAACTGGAATTTTCCGTCAAGTCAAGGTCTTTCTCTCCAATGGGCGCGATAGTTAAGTAAATCACGGCTGTCGTATCCTCCTCGGGCTAGCCATTGCTTGAGTGAACAACCACTAGCTCTTGGCTATCGGCAGTACAAAGGCCGGAGGTGTGGGTTACAAACCTTGATTTCACATTGGTGTGCCACGTCAGGGCCGTTCTATATAGGGGCGCTACTCTGCTTCTCGCTTCGCTTTGAGCGCTCCGCTAGTTGCTTTTAATTAAGCCGTATCTTGCTACTTACGTGAGAGTCGGATCTGTCAAGAGAGTCGTTTCTTCAAGAGAAGGGGTCGAAACACTTCCAGGAGGGTGAGCATCTTTATAGGGATTCCATCTATGGGGTAGTCGGATCTCCCCGGCCAGATGAACTCTGATTATGGAAATGTCTTCCTGCTTTCGGCAGCCGCGGATTCAAGCCTCTCTCTTCCCCCCGCTCGATCGACTATAGTATGCGGACAGGAGTAGGATATGCCTTCATCCGAAGCACTACGAAGCCTTTTCTTCCTATCGGCCAGAGGAGGCGGGTTTTCCATAACTACTCTTCCTATTCTGGATTGGCCGGGCGATAGTTAGGTGGAGTCGATCAATAGGCTTTGAACCAATAATAAAGGAGATCCGGTTGGGGGAGGGATAAGTGAGGAGACCTGTGCTTATTGGAGACTGGAACTACTATGCGATACTAAGGTCGAGTGGCCTGCCAACAAGAAGTAGAACCCCCTAATTCCGATCATCCATGAGGCCAACTAAGCGCTTTTTAGGGGGAATCAAGATCTTTCTTTATGTCTTTCATCATCCCCTCTGAAACAACCATGAAATGGCTGGTAGGAAAGCGGGAAATGCTTATGGAGTAAAGGGGAAGGGAACGGCCCGACATTGCCAAGGGCACAGCCAGCTACCTATGGCCTATTTAAATGGGAACTGGCCCTTCATTAAGTCGCATCTACAACCAACCCTACTATCTGAATTGTATTAGTAAAGATCCTCCCAGAGAATGGTAGTTCAGTTCCTTTCCTCGCATTAGTTGGGTTCAGTTCCAACTCTACCATCTTCACTATCTTAATTCATCCATCCCCCCCTTTGCTCGGTTCAGGCGGAGGATCTCTCTCATTCGCCTCCATTGTCTTATCTAAAGCCTTTACCAATAAGGATGAGAAGAAATCCCTACCTTTTGACTTAACTATGTTCGCCTATGCGAATCAGTCTCCAATAGAGAAAGACTATCTATAAAGAGAGTAGATACTCCAAGCAAGTAGGGATTAATGGCCTCCACTTCTGTCTGAAGGCGGAACTAGTATAGGGAAAGCCTCAAGGCAGGCCCTAAAATCTATATAGTAGTTCTCTTTCCTCGCTTCTTGAAACAATCATCCGTAGAGTAGTAGACCAATGGGACGACTCCTAACCAGATTTTGGGGGGTTTGATTCTCTATCCGAAGCTACGAAGGGCCGAGCTTACTTTGATCAGGAACTGGACGCAGAAGCTGACGATCAGATTGGTTCACTGCAACCCACAGCAGATTCAAGTCCCTCAAAATCCTATAGATCTGATCTTCCATTTATTTTGACTTTCGATGGAGCCGCATTGGGTAACCCTGGCAAAGGAGGATGTGGTGGTGCTTGTTAATAATAATAAGTAAAGTAGGCGCCGGAATCTTCTTATTTATTAGCGAACAGGTAGCTATAGTGACTTATTAGATTCGTTTAGGAAGGAAGTTTCAGATAAGAATGGATGGTGTTTGACTCTAGACAAATTCCTCAGTTCTATAACTTCAACCAGGCCAGTGGTGCCTCCTGGAGCTTTGATAATTCTCTTCTTGGCCGGTCGAAGGATTTTGTTGCTCTTGCAGAGGTGTTGACATTGCTCCTTTTTGTCTAATCCTTCTTTCGGGCTGGAAGGCGGGAAAGGCTTGTGCCTGGGTCATTCCCAATTATTCCTACAGTGTTGGCTCTTTCCAAGGGGGCCTGCGGTCAGAATATGGCTCCTGAGGGGCATCTTTAGGTTGAAAGTCCTCATATAGACTGCCTGTTTCTCAGGTAAGATGAAGTGGAGGTTACTTGCCTTCGCCCTCCACCTTTTTATGAAAGATGAGAAAGACTCGTTTTCTCCCGGCGTTGAGGTCTGGTATGGTTACTTCCCCTCTTATGTTGTAGAGGAACCTTTCTAAAAATGTCTCAGCCAAGTGGCTAAAGGAGGAAATTGCCTCTAGTGGGAGGTTGGTGTACCAATCTAGGGCGAGGCTCTTTGGGAATAATCTAATGAGCAAAGTCTCTCTTCCTGCGGATAGTCGCTACAAAAAAAAGGACACCGGGTGGCTTCTAGGGTTTCCTTTGCCGTTGTACTTAGAAGAATTGGGAGGGACATAGTTAGGGAGGGGGAAAAGATGAGGCCGGAAAGTGACAAAAGTCTTCGAAAAGGAGCCTATGGTTCCGGAACGAAGTTGCGTCAGTTGAGTTTACGAGACTAAGGAACGAAGCCCTCAGCTATGGATTGAGACTACGCTAAGGAACAAGGAAGCAATAGCTCGCTCGACCGGCCCAGCAAGAAAACGAAGAACAAGTAAGACTTAATAATGAGCAAGAAAACTTGCAAGAAAGCCAATTACTAAGTAATACTAAGTATTGACAAGCAACGCATTACTAAGTAAGACCATTCAATACTTAGTATTACCATTACTAAGTAATACTAAGTATTGAATGGTAATACTAAGTATTGAATGGTAATACTAAGTATTGATTGGCGCCATTACTAAGTATTACTTATGCTTGTTCGTTAGCGCGCGCATCCGTTTTCTTGCTGCCCTACATGACTAAGTAAGACTAAGTCTTGTCTGGGCGTTGCTTGTTCTAGCGCGAAAGCCACTATAAGGGAAGGGCAGGTAATAGCGTTAGCCTTTACCATAAAAGCGTTTTCTTGCTGCCCTACATGACTAAGTAAGACCATTACTAGTAATCAAGACTTAGTATTACCTAGTAATGGTATTGTTGGTATGGGCTTTGCTTCTTCGTTTTCTTGCTGCTAGCTAGCTTCGAAAGCGTAACCATGTTTTTTTTCTCTTTCTATTCACTCTATTATCAATCCTGAACTCACTTTATTGCATTGATTTGCTGTTTGAAATCGAGATTCTTTCGGTGTTTAGTTTAGTCAATGGTACCAACAAGATCGACTTCCTCCCTTTGTTCGTTAAGTTGGGATTCAATAATCACATAAATGAATCGAAGCTGTGCTCTATGCCTCTTTCACTTTTTTTTTTCAACCTTCAAACGCCCTTGCCTGCTTTGATTCTTGTGCTTGCTTGTGCCCCCTTTTTTGGCGCTTGCCTGGATCGCTATCTTACTAGCAGTAGTGCTGTTTTCTATTGGAGCTTCCCCTATTCCTTTTATCGAGCATAATGATTCGAATCGGGCTTTGTTGTATAATTCTTTGCCGAAAGAGGTCTCCGCCGACCCAACGACTTTCCGATGTGATTTACAAGCTGCGGGGCATGGAACGGAGTTTCATTCATCGCGACAGGAGTTCACCAAGTCTAAGAATGGGCCGGTCATCCAACGAGAACGGGTAAATCAGGTCAGTCAGCTAAGGCCCACTTTCACCTTAAAGATCAAGGTCTGGTCTTTGAATGAAATGTCCTCTACTCCGTTGGAGTAGGAACAAGATGTAACTGATTCATCCGTGCCAACGAGGAGAGAAGGGGGGCTTCACCTGATCACTCTGAATCCGCTGATCAGGAAGAGAGAAAGGAAGAGGTTTTTTCTTTAGATAAAGCGGAAGCTCGTTCCTAGCCTCTTTGGCAGTAGCAAATCTGAATTCGTAACCCGCCAATCTATCTTTGGGCAGGAGTCGTCAGATCTTGCCCAGGCAAAGGAGCGATCGACACTCGCTCGCAAGTTGTAAGAAGTGGTAAGCGCAAGGACAAGTTGATTTAGAAAGGAAGAGCAAACGGAGGCTTTCAAGCCTACGTGCGCTAGCGCCCTGGAGTTTTCTACGCTGGTTCTTCTGTGTTTTCCTGAGCGGTATGGTACGGCACGTGGGAAATCACAATCAGAGAGAAGGAACGAGCAGAGAAAGACGCAGGAAATAGCGAAGTACAAGCGTGAATTATCTATCTATCTCTTTCCTTAGCTGAGAGAGAGGGAGCGAACTCTCGACATGCAGGCATATCGAGTATGTTCGAAAAACCCTAACACAAGACAATTACAGGGAGGACGTACGTGTTCTCGGGCGAGTACGGATGTAATCTCGGTTAGTATACAAGATCATCAACGTGTACAGTAATAGGATGCGATTGCGGAGCCCTTTTCTTAGTGACCTTTCGGAGCGGTTCTGCCTCTATTTTTGTAAAAAAGTAGTCCATAGCAACTAAGATAAAGGCATGACCGCGAGAGAGAACAAATGCAAATTCATTCGATTCCATGGGTTGAGGGTGGGAAGAAGCAATAAAGCACAGTGCAACGAGATGAATTCATTTTTCTTAAAAGAAGGAGGGACAACTGCCGCTAAAAATAAGGATGGTGGGTGGGTTCCAGGTAGAAGAAAAGAGGAAACAGTCATTGAAGAAAAAAGCCCATGAAATTTCCATGAAAGGAAGGGCAAAGAAGGATTTTCTGACTATTTGGGTAGGGATGTAGGCATAAAGGTAGGTTTGAACGACTAAGGTTGATGGGTGGAGTCCGTCCCATCTCGGAAGACGAGGGAAAGGTTTCGAGATTTAGCGTTGAATGAAAGCGCGGGATACGTAGGGCAGTACCCAAGCATCAGGAGATGTAAGAGACCTCGCTTGATGAAGCTTATTGTGTGTGAAAATCCAGTCGGGGAATCGTTGAATTGACTCCGCAGCTGAGCAAGCGCTCGAAACATAGCTTAGGGAATGCCTTGAGCGAGCCGAGTGCGTATCCCCTTTTTTAGTACGATGCCCTACAGCGCCAACCGATCAATAAGCTTTGGCCGGGCCAACCATCGATCTATTCGACCGCGTTCCCACTGTTTTTCCATAAGAGATTACGGCTCCTGGTTTATCAAACAAACTTTTTCTCACTTGAAGCACGCTTGAGTGCCTTATGCGCTATGCTCTAGTCTTTACTTGACTTTATCATACGATACGAGAATACGCGCGCGCGAATGAGAGCGCGCTATGCGCTAAGCTGCGCTTAGTCTATACAACATCAAAGAGGAATCGTACCCCTTCTCGTTCTTTGAAAACTCTATTCCAATTGATGTCCCCCACCCTCACCCTCCTCCTTCTCCGTTATTTTAGCTGCAACGGCGACAGAAGCATGAAAAAAAGGAACCCCACCTTAAACGACCGGGCAGGAGGGGCGCTTCGGGGAGTAGCCCCTCCTCGTCGTAATAATGAGTTCGTTCCCCGGCTTCTTCTTTATTCCACACTCCACTTCAAGCATTCCCGTCATATACGGACGTAATCAGATCTACAATTCCATTCTTTTCGATCTTGTACTAAGGTACACCCCCCCCCCACCTAATTGATAAATATAATTGACAACTGCTCGGAACGTCTCGCTATTCGCTTGAAAAACGATTAGGTCGGGTAGAATGTTTGTTAAATAATGGAGATTTCCGGAATGCTGCTCAACAGCTTTGTCGAGAAGTTGGTCCATGGTACAGTTAGCCGGAATCCCGGTACCCCTTTTATCAAGAAGGATTTGGAGATTGGCTGAAATACCGGTGAGCAACGCATCCGCCGCCTCTTTTTTGAGGCTTTCATCATTTGACAAATCTATAGTATGAGAAAGGCGGCGTGAGAGTTTGCGGAAATACAGTCTTCGTCTTCATTTTTTTATTTTTTCATATTTCAGATTACTATCTTCTTCTTTTCCTTCTATAGAGGGCGAATGAATTCACTGGCCTCCTCCATCATATTTGGTGTGTTATGCTCTGAGACAGGAAGTTTCTCGTCGTTAGGTAACAACCACCTATCCAATTCATTAGGCATCGGAAAGACCTCTGGCATGCATCCAGCCACGATTCTCCACTCATTTACCTCTCATCTATAAGGAGAAGGGAACTCAGTCGAGCCTGAATGAAAGACAACACCTTACTCATGCCATAGAATAGGAATAGGAGCCTGGGAGCTGGATCAGGTGACGTGGCCGCTGAGGGCGGTCGAACTGGAGCATGCGTTGGAACCGCAGATTCAGATATGGATGGAGTCTCGTTCGTAAACTCACTCGCTCGATACAGATGGAGATATGGATGGATATCGATGCGTCTGATAACTAGCCTAAGGAGTCTCACTCAGTGGCTTCGCTCGCTCGGATGCTGGCTCGACTACCCGTAGACTCACTCACTCGGCTCGCTCGAAGAAGGAAGCGGATGCTGCTCACTCGCAGCGCTCCTTCGTTCGCCCGCATGAACTGATTCGTCTAGTTTGATCGTATCGTAAGTAACGAACTCAAATCCAGATTGGGTTGGTGTATATATTCAAGTAAGCAAAAAGAAGAAGAGAAGAAATGTTCAGG
>CM037589.1:151621985-151633013 GCA_021018995.1 Chloranthus sessilifolius
CAATCAATACTTAGTATTACCATTCAATACTTAGTATTACCATTCAATACTTAGTATTACTTAGTAATGGTAATACTAAGTATTGAATGGTCTTACTTAGTAATACGCGAAAGCCACTATAAGGGAAGGAACAAGCAACAGCTGAGCAGCAAGAAAACTCCTGCGCGCCCTACATGACTAAGTAAGACCATTACTAGTAATCAAGACTTAGTATTACCTAGTAATGGTATTGCTTGTATGGGCTTATGCTTCTTCGTTTTCTTGCTGCCCTACATTACTAAGTAATACTCAGTATTGCATGACTAAGTAATCAAGACTTAGTATTACTTAGTAATGGTATTGCTTATGCTTCTTCGTTTTCTTGCTCTTATGCTTGTTCGTTTTCTTGCTCATTATTAAGTCTGACTTTGCTTGTTCTTAACTGCACTTAAGGTTAGCACTTAACTGCACTTCACTTGTTAGCAGTCAGTGTGAATCAAAGTTTACTTCACGGGCCTCCAGATGAACTTGTTAGCAGTCAGTGTAGGCAGTAAATGTAGAGGTTGCTTTCTTGACTGAGTTTTTCAGCAGGCTGTTATAAGTAGCGCGCTAGCTAGCCTTCCCTCCTTCTCTCACTTCGGAAAGATTTAGCAGTACTTTCTTATGATGACCTGGTCGAGAGAGTACGATACATCGGTGTAAAAGATGGAGTGGGATCAGTGAGGTTGGTTATAGTAAGGCCTGGCCTGAAGTGCGCGGCTTACGAAAAGGTAAGCGGTTAGGTTGACTTTGCCGCTATTTTTTTCTTTTTCTGAATCTAATCCCACTTTGATTCTCCGCGGGATCTCTGTTTCCCAGCCACTAAGGTTCCGTTCGGTCCTCTTCCCCATGGGTATGGTATATGAACGTGAGAGCAGAGCAGGAAGTTCTAGCATAATACTTCTATTCCAATATAATGAATGTGCATGTGTCCTGCCTCCGGGGAATCACGCCTATCGAATGAATGATTGAAGAAAGAAATGCACTTTGTTCATAGTTCGTTTTTCGACACGCCTTTTAGCTCGTAGTGGAGCAAAAAAAAAAAATCCCCCAAGCTCTACTCCAATCGTCCTCCGCGATTGAAGGTCCTGAATAAATAAGGCAATAATCAGAATGAAAAATGACGATGCAGTAATTGTGTTAATTGAGAAATGGAGAGAAGCTTGAGGTTAAAGGAAGGTACGTAGAGTACATTATATTAATGATGGTTAAGACAATAGACCCAGTGAGAGATTGGAGTCCTTTCCCCAGTGGGTAATGTTTTGGGAGGGATGTCTGTTTGTGGAGTGAGAGTGGAAAAGAAAGATTTTGAGCACGCCATGTGATGGGAGGCCCCCGTGTCAATGATCCAATGCGTGGAAAGATAAGCAGAAAGACAAGTAACGGTACCTGACATATTAGCATTGGAGTTTGTAGCAGTGGTCAATGGTGTGATTTTATCTACCACAGTGATCGCACTTGAGGCGCAGTTTGGATCGTGCACGATTTGTAGGAATTGGCTTGTTGGAGTATGAAGAGTGACTGACTGCAAAAGCTGCTTCATCAGTAGAAGAGCACATGGAGTTCACGCTGCCTCTCTTCTTGGAGTAGGAGATAGTATGCCCGATTGACTGTGGGAAGAGGGTCGATCAAGAGAAGCTACGTAGGGCAGCGAGCGTAGCTTTCGTTCAAGCCCATGAGGAATGGCATAACCTTTTCCCTTTGGTGCATGTCGGTGAGGCCCTTGGAGGAACCAGCGGATCTATTCTTCTATACGAGAAATCACCATCTCGTAGCACCACCAGGACACCGATTCTCGTTCTTTTTTCCGAGCCTTCCCAAAGGCTATGTGAAACTCTATAGAGGGAATCTCTCTCCCTAACTGATCCGGATAGGCGATAATTAATGGTCGAGTCATATTATGGGATCTAGACCATAACATAAGTTGGAAGGCTCTTCCTGAATTCTCGATTACTTGCCCAACCAGACGAGATTAGTTGAATGACCAAAGCAGAAGAAGGTATAGTGATCACTGACCGGGATTTCATTTCCTAGCTTAAAGAAGAGAGACTTGATACTCGCATAAGCACGAGTTGATCCATTAGATATTAATGTTGGCTGAGCCCTCCCCAATGCTCCTGTTTAGCCTGTTCCGATCTTCCTCAACGGTGGAGGAAAGTTGTTTTTGGCAACGACGCTTTGAGTCTTGTCTGAAAGTCCAAAGGCACGTCAACATAAAAAGAAACCTGACTTCCAGAAAGGATTTATTTACGATTTTTAGCTACTTGTCCTAAAGCTGCAAAGATACGACTCACAACAAAGCCGTATCGCCTTCGTTCCACTCATTTTAGCATTTCTAATCAGACCTGGCTGAACTGGGAACGACATAGATCAAAGGGTCGTTCATGATTTTGAAAAAGAGGGCTTGATTTCGACCTTGCTTTTAGTTGTAAGGCTAGCTTTTGACTTATAGGGCGCTTAGGCTTAGCTCATCAAACAAGTGCGCCAAAAGTGGGAGGTGGTATCGTATTATCTTATAATAGGAGCACACCCGCTTTTAGCTCGTAGTTTCACTCTTGCTTTTGCCTTACCTTCAATTATTAAAGGGCGTGTTCTCATCTTTTGAAAGAAAGATGTAGCTTATTAGTAGGGGGCGGTCTTCTCGTCAATCTTCGGAGCTGAGCTAGGCACTGGCTACAGGGCGACCGACCGAGAAAACTTGGTGCAAATCGGGGAAATCCTTTCCTGCTCGTCTAACTAATGTACTGATGTAATTCCACGCAAATATGGCTGCCCGGAGAATCCGTAGCTGCTAAGGAAGAGGGTCAAGCCATAACGGATTGATGTGGCGTAGCGGCGACTGGAATCGATCTGAATGAAGCTTCAAGCGTAGTTCTGGGGCTTCTCCATATCATAGAAGGTTGAATAGGATTGAAGAGGTGCCTTTCAGAACTACCTTTGAAAGCGCAGTCTTAAGTGAACAGATAGAACGAAGGAACCCTGGATGACCGTTGCTATAGTTGTGAGTCCAGTCCATAAAGATTCGGCCGGTCTCACTCCCTAGGAATAAAGTAATTCCTACATACCTAGGCCATAAAGTGAGAGCATCTGCGCCCTTATCGATAGTCTATTCGAGAGAGAACTCGGGGACTCATATCACATTTCCGGCTCGGGATGACCCACCCTTAGGCAGGGCCCTTCGAAGATCAATCGTCGTTAAGTGAGCCGCCCAACGACTGGTGCCAAGGAATGAATTCGGTTAGACTACGGGAATCGACGATCTTAGATCCCGGCGTCCGTCTTTACTTTATATGTAGATGTCTTCTTTCTGGTTCCAAGATTCACTCTCATTTCAGGGGCTAGGGGTGGCACGAGCTTGGGTTGTCGGCGGCGTGAAGGATACGGTAGAATGTTAGACTAATATTCTATTTTATATAGTAATATTCTCCAACAAGGAGAAAGCATTGAAGGGCTGCTTCAGCGGAGTCAAGACAAGAGACTCATGAATAGAGGGGAGAACATTCACAGCATGTCGGTAACTAATCAAAGGATATCGCTAGAGGTTTTGAAAAATAATGAGGAATTAAGACTACCATGAACTATGAAATCGGTCTTGACGGTGAAATTTGTCTGGGTCTTTTCTGCCGGAGGAGATCCTATTCGATTTTTGCGCGGCTGCTGGTATGAAAATTGGGGCTTACCTATTATTTGGTATTAACCAGATTGTCCATCTTGGGCCTAAGCCAGCCTGACCGTCCTTATGCTTGACTCTGAATGGTCTGGTCGTCAAATTCTATCTTTCCTAGATCTCGATCTGTCTGAAGCCATTTTCCGGTGTAAGGCAGGAAACTGGAACGCAGTGCATCCCAATTGATCAAAGCGGAGATGCCTCTTCGCTACGAGAATCTTCCGTCTTGCTGTCAGATGATCCGTCCTCGATAATGATCCCTTCAGAAAAGGAAGTCTTTGAGAATTGACTTTTAAAAGCCAATTGTTCTTGTCAATCTTGTCTGTGTTGATTGATTGGCCATTGTTGCCATTAGATGCTAGTTTTAATGTTATTTAGCTGCAGGATAAAAAAACTTCATCCGTCTTGTCCTGGCTATTTACCGTTTCACTTCCGGAGTGACTCTCGGGCGACCCATGCAAGATTGCATGGTCTTTCTTCCTTAACTCTTTCTGAAGTCTATCCCATGTAGAGATAGCGGGTCGTCCAGCATTGACGTCGTCTTCAATCCTTGTTCGCCACCATAGCTTTGCATCACCAGTAAGGTACATACTGCGGATAGTTACATTATCTTATTCGTCGGCATGGACCGCCTTGAAGTATTGCTCCATGTCCCAAAGAAAAAACTCTCACTCTTGGCACTACGAGTACAAGCGAAGGGCTTAGGCTCCGGTACCTTTACCCATTTTGAGAATCCGTCGTGCCCATCACTTCCTCATCCTCAACCTCTAGAGGAGTGGAAGATACTTCTTGTCCTTCTTGTTCTTACTTTTGCTCTTACTTCTTCGAATAGAATTGTCTCTGCTTGGTCCCATCTCAGTCTAGATCCGTCTCTCAGTCAGCCTCTAAAAATAGCACTGCTAGGAATAGAGAGTCCATTTCCTATAATCCTCGTCCTAGTGGTTCCTCTAGTGAGTCCCGTTCTAATGGTTCTTCCATTCAGTGTCATCACTGTCATAATAGGGGTCACATAGCTGCTCGTTGTCCTCAACGTGCCCTAGCCCTAGAACATGAGTCTAGCGACCTACCAGAGAGTGAGGATCAAGTTGTGGACCCATTAGAGTATTCTGGGGATGAGGATGAGATGGGAGATGCTCTTGAGGTTGATGATCAACATGTCAATGTTGTGAGGTGTATATTGTCTACAGCTGTTGACAATGATGAGTGGAAGCGCACAAATCTTTTCCACACCTACATTCAATGTGGTGAGAGAACTTGCAAATTGGTCATTGACGGGGCCATGAATGTGGTCTCTAAGTCCGCTATAGCTAGATTGAACCTTAAGGTAGAGCCACACCCCCCGCCTTTTAGGGGGGACTGGGTAGATAAGACAACCTTACCTGTCACTGAGAGGTGTCTTGTTCCAATCCAGTTAGGTGACTATAAGGATGAGGTTGATTGTGATGTCTTACCCATGGATGTAGCTCATATCCTTCTAGGACGCCCTTGGCTTTATGACCTTGATGTGACTAACCATAGTAGGGAGAATACCTATGTCTTTAAGTATAAGGGCAATAACATTATCTTGACACCTGACAAGCCCTCAGGAAAAGACAACAGGTCCAAGCGTAGATCTTCCCCTCAGGTTCCCCTTAGGAAAAGTCTTCAAATTTTTAGTCATAGAGCCTTCGAAAGGGAAGGGCAGAGGAGTGGATGCTGCTTAGCTATTGTAGCTAGGGAGACTCTTCCAGATTCCACTGAGTCTAAGTCTGATTTCCCTCCCGAGGTACTTAAGTTGTTAGAGGAGTTACTTGATGTCATGCCTGATGAGCTTCCTAGTGAATGACCACCCATGAGGGATATCCAGCATGCTCTTGATTTAGTTCCTGGATCTCAATTGCCTAACCTTCCACATTATAGGATGAACCCTAAGGAGCATGCTGAGTGAAATAGGCAAGTGGAAGAGCTTCTAGCGAAAGGTTTTGTTCGACATAGTCCCTAACGTGATACGTCTTCGCCATGTGCGATTACTACTCTTGCTTGTAAAGGCCTCTAAATGAGAAGGCATGCTTATCGGATGAGAGTGGTCTCGCTAACGTAGATGGTTTCGATTAGTATTAACCTCACCACGCGCTGTTAAGAAGACTTGGTGCTTGTAGCTAGTGATGCTGGTGACGCTAGGGATACCTGGGATGCTAGCGCTGCAAGATAACTCAATTCCTCTAACTGAAATACTAGACATGCATCGTCGCCTAACATATCGTCTTTTCTAATCTAAAGCCTCATTCATATCTATGAAAGTTCAGAACGAGTCCGCCGCTAGAAAGGAGATGGAACAACTCCAGATTAACAAGCTGCGCCTTACTAAAATAAAACAAGGATGTAATCTTAAGGGAAGGGGAAAGGAGTTCAGTATTTCAATTCAATCTTTTGATTTGCTTCCTTTCTTTCTTTTATTTGAAATGAAATGAAGCGCGCTATAGCACCTCTTCTCACTAACTTCTCTCGTCTCCTTCCAGTTGCTTATCGGTCAGCCTGCTTCTGACTCGTCTCGCTGTAAAGCGCTAGGCTTTACGAAACATACTTAGTTTGAGTTGCTTCATTTTTCATCAGTCGACTTGCTTATAGTTACACTAGTCCTCGCGTCCGAGCCGTAAAGGAAAACCTTACCTACTCGTTCTTCTTTCATTTCAATTTCAAGTAAGTACGGCGATGGTGAGCTTCACTTCAAAAAGCACAAGACCTTTTTTTTTATCGATTAAGCCATTCCTTCATTTAATTGATTACATTACAACGAAAGACAATCTCAAAAAGTCGTCCCTTACCTTTCCGGACATTCTTAACATAACATACAATTTGTCAATTCAAGATCAAGGATCAACCAGTTAAAAAAGAGAAAGATATTTTTCTTCTCCTGCTCGCTGCTCGTTACATATGTGCTCCCCTTTTAGACTCGCTCCTGCGTCGTTTTATTGACTCGTTCCAGGTATGTAACTCGCTCCCCTACTGAAGGAACTAGAGTTATGCCTTGGCCTTGCTTGGAAAGTTAGACCTTCATGAATCCCGGCTTCTAGGGCCCATTGAAGGCCACACAGGAGAAGGCATCTCTCGGGCTGGGTTCCTGGGGACCTAACCTTGTTTTGAATTCCTCCTTTAGTTAACTGAGTTCAGAGTTCCTGCCCCTTCTGGCAGTTATCGGAATTAATGAGTTGCTTCTTTCCTGAGTTAGAGTAATGAAGAGATGAGTTCTAGGGATTTCTTTCACTTATGAGTTAAGGCAGTTCTTGCAGCTACTTTCTTCCTCTCTACTTTACTTTATTTAGTATTTCGCTCGCTCCGTAAACTACGCTCTTACCCGTTGGTCGAGCCATTTCATCCCTGGGACTTAATGCTCTGGACTTCTTTTTTCCCTTGTTATAGCAGTTACTTAGTCCTTTCTTGCTTGAGTTCGTGAATTCCCTCAGTCCATTAGCGGAGCGTAGTTTCTTCTATCACATAAGAAATTGATTCTGCCCTGAAACCTCTGTTCTAAAGTGCTTTTTACCGGGGCCTGCTTCTGTTGCTATTTGTTTTCCTTTGTTGTGTGCAGTTTCTGAAGCTTTCTTTGGGTTGGGTACCAAAAAAGCATTTTTCTCCCTCACGAAGTGGACCAGCCCAAAAGAGAAGATGCCCAGGATCATACATATGATAGAGAAGGGCCAGGGGAAAAGGGTGCTCAGTAGAACCTTGATGAAACTGTAAATATTGTCGTTCGTTTCTTTCGCTTGTTTATTACGCTCTAGTGCTCGCTCCAAGTATTTACCTTCTATCGTTGTCGTTTAGTAAAGCATGGGCCTTAGATTAGGATTTGGCGCTGTTCACACGAATTGCTCTCAAGGTTGGAGGCAGGGATACGGGCTGCTAGAAGGGACCTCCCACACAAGGAATAGAGAATAGAGAAGAGGAATCCCCTATTGGGAAAACGGATGCTATTTCAGCTGTTGGTGCCATTGATTCAGTTTACTTTGGGAAGAGGTCTCCTATATATAGGGAAAGACTGATTTTAGCGGACATGGCTTCTACGTAGTTTCCCTTGCAGGGGAATAGGAATCAACTCTTTCATCAACTAGAACTCCGAGTGAAGGCAACTCAATAAGTAGAGTCTCTATCGCCCTTGGGCTTGGGCTAGGAACCAGAGAACGGAGAAGATCTAAAAGAATTAGCTCGGGTTCAAAATGAAAAAAGAAGGTCAAATGAACAGTCTCTTCCACTCTTGATGGTTGAAAGTTCACAAGACATGTGAACATGACTTATCTTATAGAAATGCGCGGATTTGGTAGGTCTTCCGTGAATGAAGTAAAAGAGAAGTCGCCTCTCCCGCAGCAGTTAGCTCTTTTCCCGGAGCTGAGGAAAGAATTTCAAGTTGCCGCTCTTGGTGCTTTGGCATTTGCAATAGGAAGTTGATTAGGGGCATGCCTTAAGGAAACGAGTCAGGCTCGCGGGTATCTCAGATAGAGATGTTGCCTCTGTCGCTGCATAAACATAAAGAAGAGTTAGATTTATAGTCAATCCACCTGCTCCGGGTCACGCACGAAGGGTAGAACAAAGGAAGCTAAAGGCTTTCCTCTCACTACTCTTTCCACGGTAAAGTCAGCATCTTCTTACCCCGAGCAGCAAGGATTTCTTCCTCTGCGTCCGCAGAATTGACTCTTTTGGAGTCAGATTCGGAGACGATAAGCTCAATCCGGCTCCAAGGAAAGAGTCATCTTATCTTGACTACGCCCTAGAAGCCAGAACTCTTAACGACGCAAGGAATAGCAATCTATCTTACCCAATTTGATAGACTTGCCTTGTGAGATGGGAAAGCTAAATAGAGTGGCCAGGCCAATCAGTTAAATGAAAATGCCACATTACTTTTCACACTTTCTTCGATTATCTTTCCTCGGTCAAGCTCGGGGGAAGTTGAATCTAGCTCTACGGAGGTCTTTGCTTTTCACGACTGTTGCTGATTTTTTGGAGTAGAAAGAATGATTGTTTAGTTTAATCAGCGAGGAGATTGATTCAAGAGACCGTCTTCTCGTCTTCATCTGCACCTGACACCAGGAGCTTCGTCAAGAACAGTAATAGCAGTAAAGCAGTCAATCCAGTAGGCACTAATAAGAGCGGCTACTTAACAGCTGATTCCATTGAGAACATCACAGCTGATACGACAAGACCGCTTATTCACTCACCAACAACAGCCCCTTCTCTAGCAGCTTGCATTCGATGCCATATTCCTTATTAGATGTTGTATATTTAACTTGTACTATCTCTTGTTTATCTTTAAGGACATTGACCTTATAGTCTCGAAAGGAGGGAGATGGTGTAGCTATTAAACCATCTCTATAAGCCCAATCCCCGTCAATCAAAACTGTAGATAGGGTTTTTCAAATAGGGGGGTATTACAAGAGGTATAAAAAGATATTGTTGGTAAAGAGAGTTTCCGGGTTAACTCCTAAACTTTTTTATAAGGGCATTGAAGGTTAGAGTTCCATACTTAATAAATGTCCTCGCTCTAGCTCGGATAATTCTCCCTGAGATATGGGTTTTTATGTCGATTTATCAAGATTGGGTTTGTGGTAAAGTTAGAAAGGAAAGGAGCGGTTAGAAGAGCGGGCTATTCCCCGATCTGCGAATCGTCTTCTTGTATACTCTCTAACAGCTCATGAAAATGAAAGAAGATCGGAGAATCGTCTGGCAAATGGTCTTCTTTTTCTAACCCTAGGGTCAGAAGAGGATAGTCCGAAAATCCCGTCAGGGACAGACAGGGTGCATCCGAGCAGGGATAATAGTCTAAGAGGAGGCAACTGCCAGAACAGGTTTCACAGTTAAGAAAGGTAGAGATTCATCCCTGTTCGAGAATCCGCAGCAATAGATGAGACTGTTGGGATTGAGCTTTCCTTGGTGGAAGCTCTCTCGGTACGCTGCACTCGGTCAGTGACTCTTGCCTTTAGTATAGTATGAATAGGAATGTGCCATGAGAACGAAATTAGTCCCACGAACAACTGACACTATTCTTCCTATTCGCATAGCCCTTTCTCGTGCATCATAGGCTGTCGGTCCTTGCTTCTTAGCGCTCCGTGGGTCAACCAGGCTAGGTCCTCCCACTTCTTCAAACCGGGGCTTTGATCGAGATAGAAGGACAGAGGAGCGAAGCGCTAGACGAGAGTTTGGTCACATAGGCTTGAACCGCTTAGGCTCTTTGCAAGAGTAGGCTGCTTATGTCATTCTCTTTTTCCTCTTCTGCCTTTTCTTTTATTTTCATAGGGTGTGCACGTGAAAATAAATATTCAATAAGAAGGCTTACTAAGAAGGAGAAGGACATCCCTTGTGTACGAACTAGGGCTATTCAAAGACTGTCCAAGAAGTCAAAGCTATCAAGTATTTTCCTTTCTGTGTTCTGTGGGATTACCCTTTGTCATAGAAAGAGCTTTCACTCAACAGTCTGGCAACTGCCTTTACTGGTCGAAAGAAGACTAGTTGCCCTTCTTCTCTTTGTCCAATCATTCCCTTTGATAAAGTCCCAGAGCCTATGCTTGTCTTGCAAACAGCCTTTTTTTTGTCCTAACTGCGCATTTGAAGCTTCTTCTATCAAAGAGCTTGGGCATCTTTCGATGAGTAGGTCCGGAAAGAGAGTTAAGGCGATACCTCCCGTCACTCCGCCTCTTTCTCTTTTTCATGTGAAGGGGGTGCTTTCCTTACAGGTAGTGACTAGACCACTTGCATATCGAACAGATTTCACCCTCAATTGAGTAAGTACGATATGACCTAGGAACAACCATAGTACCGAACTTGTATAATCAGTAGACTGTTAAGAGAATGATTTTCGTTATCCTTTGGATCGCTGCGGGGATCCCTTTGCTCGTTCCCAAAAGAGTCAACCTTATGTCGTCTGTTATCCACACCAGACCAAGATATTCACTCAATCACAGTAGTTAGGCACTACTGTTGAGAGCATGAATATGAGGTGAACTGCTATATAAAGAATATCCTATGTACACTGTGCCAATGAGGTTGCCTCTTTGGACACACCTAATCTAGAAGTGAACTATTTAAGTAAACGTAAAACTTTAATGATAAGAAGCTCAGATGCGCGAGGTTTTCTTCCTCCACCCCTGTTTGCACAGAGGAAAGAGTTGGTGCCAAACAAAAAAAAATCGAAAAAATGCCAACAGACAGATGTTTGAGGGAGTGTTCGGAGCCTCGGCAAGGCGTCTTCCGATCGACACGTAGCAGCCTAAATGTGTAGGATCCTCTTTCCGACGTCAGATCGCACACGGCCTGGCACGAACTCTCGTTCATCAACAACAAGACTCAAAATTTCAGTTGAAAGAAGGGGAGCCCTT
>CM037589.1:151651526-151665789 GCA_021018995.1 Chloranthus sessilifolius
ACAGTACGGTACACTGAACACCAACCCAATCTCGATAGACCGCGGTATATGAGAGAAGCGTTAGGTGCTTCGCTATACGGTTTCATCAGTAGTCGTATACGGCTCTTTACAGCAATATGAGCCTGTTCAGCAGGTGCTTGGTGGAATGCGGTCGGGCGGGGAGAGTGAGTATACTATGTTAAGTCACCTATAATGACTATGTACGTCAAGTCAATCAACAAGCGCGGCTCAACAACAGGAGTTGCTTATTGAGCTTGTTTGGCCCAACACCTTGTTGTTGGCTTCGTAACGAAGACTTTCCCACACCAACGTACATACTGCTAACTACACACCACTAGTGGAAAGAACTTGTTGGCTATCAAAGGCCCAACGTAATCATAAGACATTTTGATTCTATAGTTGATGAATGAGTTATTGATTTATTAATAAGATAAGAATCTTCATTGGATTGATTCAAGTAGGAGTTATTGGGCATCATTGAATTGGATAACCGATATCCCATGAGGTGTTGATGAGGCCAACCAAGGATGGATATCTTATTCAAAGGGATCCAGGGGCACCGGGAATTCGTAAAAAAAGGGATATGATATGCAATTCAAAGGACGTTTAAAGAAAGCTCCTATCACAACACAAAGGAGCAACGGTTATTCAATATCGTTATGAACGGGGTGGCCAAGGAATTTATATGCGGTTATTCGGTCAAAGAATTTCTTGCAAAGGCCCTCTGAAAGAAAGAAACTCCGTCCTTCGCCGGCACAGTAGCAATAAAAATCATTGTCTTGTGGTGGTATGTGTTTACCAGAACCGGAAGATGGGTTACCCAGGGTGAAAAACACTGCATGTTGGCTGCCGAAAGCCATGCGGGGCATTTGCCTTGCTCTTAGGCATGCATTCATTAGTCAGCTTTCTTTCTTGCATAATGAATTGACGAAAGATCTTTCTAGATTATTGTCAGCATTGCATTGCATGGGTTTATATATTGGGAGCATAGTCAGATCGGACCATGCATGCCAAGGTTGTTTGTTCATTGTACACGATTGCTATGAAAAAAGTAGTCGCAGTTCACCCAATTTTGATGTCGTCAGCATAGCGGACGGAGTAGCTTATGTATATCATCCTATGCATTGAGATGAAGGGTGGCCTTCATTCCCTGGAGGCCGGGGGTCTCCCCGAACCGGCGACAGGAGGAATAAGGCTTCAGATTTAGGAAGCCCCGAACATCAATACAACGGAAGCGGAAGAGGAGTGATAGTCAAGGATAGGATAGTCCTGGATAGGAACGGAGTCATCGTCTGAGTCAGCAATGAGAACCGATATAGATGATAGGGTGCGAAAGGGAAGAGTAAGAATAGTCATTAAATGTAGAAGAGAATAGGCAATCAGTAGAATACAGAAAGGTGAAGGTAAGGTAAGGTGAGGTGAGGAAAGGTAAGGGTGTTAACGGTGTGGGGTCGCCTTTCACACGGGGATCCCGGTCCGGTAGAGGACCCTTTGGGCGGAAACTACTCTGTTATCTTGCATTCCTCATTCGCATTAGAGCATTAGAGTATGAATATAAGCAAGCTTTCTTATTCGAAAAAGAGCTCTAGAAGTTCAGTTGCGTCGTTGTCTTAATTAAGATATTTCGAAATCGAGAATCGTGAGACTCGCCCAACCTAGTAAAGGGGCTTGAATCGGTATTTTGTTTAGGGAGAAACCCTACTAAGGAAAGGATGAGATATAGCATTAACTCCACTTGTTGGTATTCGTTGGGACGCATGCTTGGCTAAGAGTTATAACTGCTCTAGTTGAGACTGCTGCTAGCTTTCCAGCTACTGGATCACTAAAAGCTAATAATAGGGATCCTCCTAGCTTGATATAACCTTATGAGTGGTAGTTCTACGATTTGAATGTGTTAAGCATAAAACTAGCCTTAGTTCTTAGCCTGGATCCAACTCCTCTATGCGTTTTCCTTCTCCCTCTCTTTTTCGATATGGCAAGAAGACCTAACGGAACAAAGCCTTTATAGGAGACCAGGATAGTAGTTAGCCCTCTTGCTCTTAGATTCCTCCTTCGTGTAGTAAGGATTCAGTTACTGGTTTAGGTTCATATCAAAATATAGATGAGGATGAAGTTGGTAGAGTGAAAGCTGCAGTATAGATAGGAGCATGGACGGCATACCTTCCAGTTCACTAGCCTAGCTTGTTTCAGATTCTCTAGTTGCATAGCATGTCTCCTGAAAGGTCAACAAAGTCCATTCGATTAAGTGTCTTTCCCGCTGCCTTCACTTCTGCTGCCTTAGGTGCCCCAGCCTCTACCTTTGCTTCCAGTGCTTATGCCTTTGTTTCTGTCTTCGCTCTTGCCTATGCCTTAGCTACCGGTGCGGAAGGTCTTTATGGGTAAACCAAAGAAAATAGAACGGCTTAAAGACTACGCCTGCGCTTACCTTTAATGGCTTTTGGATGGCTCTTGCCCTACCGATCTATGCTACCTCGTATGGATTTCATCTCTTGCTTGCCCAGGCTTTCTCGCTGCGTGCTTTTCTACAGGCCCAACCAGCAGCTTAAGAAGGAGTTCCGGTGCCAATTTCATACCCTTTACCATAAAAGGTAGTGCTCCTACCTTCCGGTCTACTGGTTATAGATCAATGGCTTACACCCCGTCCACGGGCTTTGGCTCTTTAAGTGATGAGAAGGATGCTGGGTCAACTGTTGACTCGAATGCAGGTGAGTAAACTGGTTCTGGTTCAAATGCATCTGGCTAACTAGCCACCTTTCCTGCTGCTCCTGTTCTCTGCTTATACTGCTATTGATAGTGCTGGTTCCAGATCAACAGATTCAACTGCAATTGCTGCTGACTTTGTCTTTGCGTATTATATAAGTGCTGGGGATCCCGCTACTCAATCTGTAATGGGATCTCCTGCTCCCCGTGCTTCGGTCACTCTATATGCGATTGGAAAATCAGCTGCTTGGGTATCGCCCTAGAACTGGAAGGAAGGCGAAATGCCTTTCCTGCTTTCACTGCATCTGCCTCTGCCTTAGATGTTAGAGTCTCTGTCCCAACCTGTGCCTCCGCTGTCTACCCAATGCCTTAATATACGAGGAAAGTTGCTGCGCAGAGCGTGGGATCAACTCCATCTTAGAGATCTGGAGGATCCGCAACTACAAGCTCTCGAGTGGCTCGGAATGCGACTCTTGCTTCTGAAGAGCGGCTGTAATTGAGATCCGGAGATGGAAGATTCATAGAAGACGACTCGACCTCAGAAGATGTTGGAACTGCTTATGGCCTTCCGAACAGTTCATCGGAGCCAGTGAAAAGAGGGAACTCCCTAGCTAGTGGTTCCGGAGATCTTGGTCCCTACCTCGCTGAAATGCGAAGATTCCAGAGAAGATGTATCGGATACCCATTCCATAGAGGTCGACCTTGAAGCAAGCATTAGTCGTTCATCCTCTATTCGAATGCGAAGTGTTGAGATATCCGGGCTGTTAAGCCAAGGACCTCCCGGAGCTTCGGAACCGCCCATTCAGGAGTTTTTCTTCGACCTGTTGCAAACCCTGCCCCTAGCCCGGAGATGAAAGCAGCAAGGATTTGACTACTATCTGAGGTAGGTGGTCTCCTGCCATTGGCTTAGCGAAGATTTCAACGTACTCCTGCGTGCCGGGAAGTCAATTCCTTACCCTAGAAAGCCTTTATTAGTATTAGTAAAGGCTTCGGAACCCGCCAATCAATCCATCTTTAAGCGAGAGTCGGAAGATCTATCCCAGGTAGGTTTCAATACGCAGGCGAACAGCGGGATCGCACAGCACTTATATAATACGCAATTCGCGCGTGAATGTACACGATCATCAAATGTGGAGGAACTTCCACCCCTTTCATTTAGTGCTCGCTCGCGCAGAACGGAAGACCAAGCATAGGCACGCGAAGGGCACTTTTTCAGATTCTCATTTCCTTAGCACAAGCGCTAAGCGATAATAATACCTTCCGCACTAAAACCTAAATTATGAGTTTTGTGTCTGCTTGACTTGGTGATAAGGCTGAGGAAATTACCTATTTTCAAAGTTTGACGTAATGAGATGTGGCCTGCCTGGCTAGGTCCCCTTCTAGGGATATGGGTCCCGGGGAGGGTATAGTATAAAATTTCTTCCTTCTTGATCGAAGCTCCTCTATTTATCAGCTCATTCAGTCCTTCGCAAGCTTCCTTAGCACAAGCGCTAAGCGATAATCATTCCTTCAAAGGGAGAGTCCATAGGCGCGAATACTCGGATTGGGCTTGGAAGTCCCCACTGAGCGGTCTGTCTATTGATGCACCGGATGCTTGTCCGAAAGCTCTGTTATCTCTATCTTCTGAATAATTGACTCCTAGGTACTCTTCCCCAACCAATAGCTCGCTGGCCGCTATCACTTCATTCGTTCGTTTCGTACACTCCACTTGCTTTAGTGCTCGCTCCGGTACACTCTTGGGTTGGATATACAGATTGAAAACAAGGTTTTCAGACAGCATGAAAGATTCCCTTAGCACAAGCGCTATTTATAATAATACCTTGAGAAGACCGATCTTAAAGCGGAAATTCAAAACTCTCGCCTCATTTCTGGCCAGGTACTTGGGGTCATAAACCCTCGTTTTTATGGTATAAAGATGCCCTGTATCCAAATCTTCATCCGTAGCAAAAGGAGAATCCGCAGTTTCAGACGCAACCGGAGAATCAGCTGAAACAAGAGACGCATTGGCATCCAAAGAAGCAAGGGATGAAGGGGAGGAGTTTCATACTGAAATCGATTCACTAAGCTAGCTTAACTCTTGAACTACTTGAACTAGAGGAGCGGTACGAGCGGGCTCGTGGTAAACTTACTACAAAAGAAAGAAAGGCTATTTGAGATCCTTTTTCAAGGCTCAAGTACTCTGACCCATGAGACCTATTAAGGAAGACCAATTAAAGAAGGGGAACTAATTCCAGATATCGATTAACTGCTTGCCAGCCTATCCCGGATTGACCAGTTGACCAGGCAGGAATACCTATACTAATTGCGACAGGAGAGACCGATAGAGTTGAACAGACAGCTGACAGCTCGCGATTGAGAGACTCTCCAGTTGACAGAGGAGCGATTGCAAGAGATAGGGGAAAAAAGCTCGTATTTTGAATAGGCAACACGCGCACAGATTTACTTATTGCTGCCTATCGACCTCTGCTGCTGCCTTTGACTAAGGAAGGGAAGAGAACGGATTGAGTCAGGACACGATCGATTAAGACAGAAGGGCTAGGGCTATTGACCCATTGACTCACTTATGGCGCTTTAAATGGCAAATGGAAAGGTCGAACTCTCTTTCAGAGCCTTCCTCTTGGGGAGCAGACCTAAGTGTATTTAGAAAGAGACCGGTTCTTTCCTCTCTTTGAATGCAGCATTGAGTGGTCCTATTGCTGACGGAAAAGGCAAGTTTTCGAGTTCCAGTGCGTAGGTGGTCTAAGTTCCTCTTTCCTTTGAAGGCTGGCTGACTCACAAGTATCAACAGCAGTTACGGGATCACTAGTAGATTATGGCAGTTCATGTTCTGGGACATTTTTGGGGGTCAAGTTACATAAATGAGAGAGGCTCTCCGGCGATCCAGGGCGGAGGTAAAGCGCAAGGGAAGTTATTTCACTGTTTCCGGTTTGATGTTTGTGGCGAGGCAAGGGTTTACCTATTTCTTTTCTAACCAATCACCATTGGATTGGAAAGCACCCCGGAGAGAAAGCAAACTGAAGAAGGAAAGACATCAATCAATCATAGTGGGAAGCGCCGCAAGCTGCTTACTAAGAGGGCGCTATTTAAGGGGCACGCTCGACAGCAAGCATCTGTAGCAGCAGCCTAGCTCAAAGCTCCCCAACCCTGTAATGAAACGAAGGAAGCCAACTTGAATAGGAAAACCAGAGAACCAGCGAACGGAAGGAGCAAGCCACTGGAATAACCTCGCTTGGATTCGTCTCATTACTTGACTTTATGTTATCACTCGCTTGGATTCGTCTTAACTCTATTTGGTTCGTACACTCAATCGTTGTTGGTCTTGTTCCTAGTCTCGCTCTGTCTCATTCGCAGGTCTTATTCGTATCCGCATTCGTAGACTCATTCTTTCGTTCGCCCGTCTCGCTCCTTCGCGTATTAGGACTCGGCATAGGAATAATAGCCGCTCTGTAAGACCTCATCGCAACCCCTCTTGTTACCAGTATCAAGCTACCGGCTTTCGTTCTCCTCGCTCGTATGTATTAGCCATCGGAACCGGCAACCAGAATCTTATATTAGCCAGCGCCAGCAAGAAGGAAGATGAGTATTGGCTTAGGAACCGGAACAGGAGGCGGAGTATTCTCTATTCAGATCCTTGTTTCCTGGCTTTTGACCTTTCGTATTCGAAATAGAAGTCGTATTCGGAATAGGCATCGGCAACAGAAACAGGAGCAGCAGCAGGAGTAGGTGTAGTCGCTCTTGTTCGCTTGTTCGGAGCATGTCTTTAAGATCCTTTATTAGCACCTGCAACCCCAAACTCTTCTGGTCTATGTTCTCTAGTAATTCTCCCATCTCGCTCGTCCGCTCTCGTAACTAGCTCCTCTTGTCAGGCAACCGTCACCTCCGAACATTCTGTTCCTATTCCGTAGTGAGGGCTGGCTTGATGGCTGGCGTGCTAGCTTTACTTCGAGTTTGCTATGCCTTCGATTTCTGGCTTTCCTATTCCTGTTTGTTATTACGATTGCGATACCGCTGGCGGGCTTGCTGTAGTGCGATAAAAACACACGCACCACTTATTCTGCGGCTTGAGTCGCCCTCTTTCTGTTACAGCTACTATAGATGAAGGAATTCGGATCTAAAAAGTCCTCATGTTTGCTAGTCCAGTAACTCACTCATTCAACCAGGAATCTTCTATTCATAGCGACGCTTCGCTGTCGAAGCTTGAGCGGAGGAATGCGTATACCGTTACTCTACTCCACTATGCTACTGCATTGCCTCCACCTACTCAACTTGTACTACAAGTTGAGTTGGGCCATGTCTCCCGAGGTTTTGCAAAACCTCCTTTCCCAACGAGCCAAAGATCATGTTTCACGAGAGCGAGTGAAGTGCGTAACGGAACGAGCCAAAGAGAAGTTTACGAAACGAGCTACTAAGAAACGAGTCACCAATGCGAAACGAGTCATCAGATGTACGATTCGATCCAGTCAAAGAACAGGACAGTTCCTTTGACTAGATTTTTTCATACATCTGATGACTAGATCTAATCGTACATGGGATCTCTATTCAATCGTACTACCCCCACCTATCGTACTACTCAAACCTATTTCACTCGTCAAACTCCTTGCTTTGCTTTTGGTGCCTCGTGTCATGTAGCGTAAAGTCCTAGTCTCCAAGTCGTCTACGTAACTCGTTTCCACCCACTTGCCTTTGATAGAGTCAAGTTCCTTCTATAGCCACCAGTGAGTTCTTACGGAACTTGACTGGCTGACGTCACTCTATTCCTTGAAGCGGACTAGTAGAGCCTAGCTCCACGAGTTCCCCACATAAAGTCTCGCGCTACTCATTGTAGTCAAGATCCCATTTCGTAGCTATAGACTGACGAGCTCCTCTGGTGTAACTCCTGGAGTAAACTCGACTCATCCGCCTTCACTGTCCTAGTCTCCAAGTCGTCTACGTAACTCGTCTCTACCCACTTGCCCGTGATGGAGTCAAGTTCCTTCTAAGTCTATTTCTATAGCAAGTCAAGTGACCACTTATGCCAAAAATCCCGGGATTTCATCGAAGTCTATCAGTACAGAGAAGTAGTCTATCAGCGGTGAAGACACGCTCCGTCGTATCTATCGACTTGAGCAGTGTAGGCAAGTGTCGAAGACTCTACTTTGATCCACTTGACTTGTCGGCAAGACCTGTTGCACCTTCGTAACTGGTCTCCACACCGGGTGGATCCAGTCAAGTGGAGTCTTCGTAACTTGACTATACCGCTACATGAGTTCCCACAACCTTGTTCAGTCTATGGAAGGAGTCTTCTATGTCAAGTATAGCCTTCGGAACTTGACTCCGATCATCACCTCCTCCTGGTATGACAAGTGTAGTGTAGAAAGACGGAACGTGTCTCGAAGAATGAGGAGCAGTTTAGGTGTGAGGGACCGGGGTTTTGAATCATTTAATCAATCAGAAGTAGCGTAGGATTGTACAAAACCTGTGGGCGTCGACTCGCTCAGAGCCCGTACTAATCTACCAATCACTAGTGAGCTCTGCTCCCTAGTCCGCTTCGCTCACTAGTGATTGGTCTATGTTCTGAGCTCGACTCCACCCCGAAGGGACTCTCACAATAGAGCTGTTACTACTAAACGGAACTTGACTAAAGCGGAAACGAGCGAGACGAGCTAGACACTCGAGACTCAACAGACGAGTGTATAAACTCCCATAGAAACATACGCGACGAAACGAGACGAGACGAGTGTAGCCCTTGGCCACTAGGCTCGTTCCTCTCGATAGAACCATCAGTGGTAGTCGGTTGGTTCTCTACGAGGGTCAAACGAAAAACAGAGACACTTTATACTATTATTTATATGAGAACAAACCTCCTCGGATCGCTCGCCCCGACCGACCAATCGTTTCGGACGGACTACTAATAGGTAGTCCGCATAAGAAGAAAGGGATGTAGGTATTGCTCGGATCGTCAAAGCTCAATATATATATGGGTATAGAAAACCAGAAGAAGAAGAGATGACACAGTGGGAATTGCGGATCGTCTCGGACTCGTAACAGAGATCTCTCAATAGCTTAACCTTGTGTAGCTGTCGCTGCTACATGCGACCTACTATAGAATAGGCTTTGCAAAAGGAAAAGTGTGTCGCTACACGACATGCCAAAAGCGAGTACTGTATAGTAGTAGCGAGTAGACTAGCGTAACAAAGCTAGTGAGAACTAATGGAAGGCCCATATGCTTCCAAGTCCACTGCACATTACATGAAACCAAAACTTTACGGAAAGTTGAGATACGACACGTGACTTCATAGAAGCCCAGACAACCTTGACCGCAATAGGGACAAGTTCAAGTTCCATATAAGCACCCCACAACGGTGAGTCAAGCTCCAGCTATGGAGGAAGCCAGTGCCTAAAGCAAGGAGTCAAGTGTCATCAATTCTACTTGAGGATAAGAGCACTACACAAAACAAAACAAAAAAGAAAAGAAGCTCGCCTAGCAATATGCCATTGTTTGGAGTTTCCGCCAGTTTTGGCTACTGACTTCAGATCATGAGCACTTGTGTTGGACATTCTATCGTCCAGTTCCTACTCCACGGGCCTCGAGATTGACTTGCTTGCTATAGAAGGAACGAACTTGACTTCAAAGCCCCTTCCCCTTGAGCTTCGTGTAGCGACACTTGTATGGACTTGTTTCCTAGACTGAACGAGCCAGGCCAGTGGAGTTCCGCTCCTTTTGGCTTTCTCTTTTTATTCTTGCTCCAACAAGCAAGGAGCAAGAAAAGAGAGGTATGTCTTATTTGAAAATAACTGTTATCCCAAAGGGTTTATGCCGCAGCTCTTAGTCCGCACTTCTATCGTACATTCTAAGACCATGCCAGCCTAAAGAGTCACTAACTCTTCCGCCAAGAGGTGAAGGTAAAGCAACTCCTGCTGCTCTCATTGCTGCGTCGAAAGGGGTAGGGAGGGGTATCTAGGGCTAAGCCCAGCAAAATGCACATAATAGGATAGGATTCTTTTTCTGTATAGTAGGAAAGGCCTATCAATGACTTAAAAACGACGCCCTTCGTCGAACAAGCGATTCTTGAACAATTTCTTCTGTCTATCAATTATCCTCGTCCAGTCACTATGCCAGTGCCTTTACTAGCTTTCTTCTTACTAGAGATTCATTTGCACAAACCTCCCTCACAAAGAAAGGAAAGCGGGAAAGTCATCTTTTTGCAAACAAAGCTCTTTTTCTTGCAAAATGGGCATATAAAGAAAGATAGGTGCCCCGAGTAGAGGGCAGTCAACCATCAAAGCGCTAAGCCCCTTACTCAACGAATTAGAACGGGTTACAAACGCTTCAAGTCTTCTTTTGCTGATTCAATAGCTGCTCCTTCGTCCTAACTGCCTATGAACAGGAATGAGACCAGAATGAGCCTAACGACGTACCTTCAACTCGAAAGGCTAAGCCAATAAGAGAGACTCCTTCCGTGTGAAAGAAGAGCCTCCTCTCTTGCTCACTTCATCCCTCTCCTTTCAGTCGAGTCACTTCGTCCCCTGCTTGGCTCTTTTCAGGAATAGAATCGGACATGGAATGCGCTCTGACTTCATACGCGAGGACTGTCCTCTTCTAGTAGTGGGCAAAAACCCTGTTCTCTTTGAAAGACTACGCTCTGGCACTTAAACTTTTCTTGGGCATTTTCAAGTGTGCTAGATCATCAATTAATGTCCGCTTTGGTTGAATCAATAGTCTAAGATAGACCATGCACACGCACAGAAGAAGAAGATGCCATAGAATCTGCTGTGGGAAGAGAAGACCACGTAGCCTTGCTATGCAAAAGGAATGGATTTCACTCTTTGTTCACCGCAAGGGAAGATGAGAGAAGAGTTCAACTGGGTCCGGGCGGACCTTGACTTGACTGGATCGTGAGCAAGAAGATTACATCTTGCCAATTGGTTTCTCTTTCGACTTCACTTCTTTTATTCTATGGATTACAGCATTCTCCTTTCTTAGGATTTATCAACTTCTTAACTGCGTCAATTCTTATTCATTCAACTACCGTCGAACCCCCCTTCTCAAATGAGTGAATTCGCTTATCACTTCTCCTGATATTCTCTATTGGATCTATTGGGTTCTCAGTGGAGTGGATCATGAACCGCAAAGACGGATACGACTGCTTTAAAGCGGCCTAAAAGCAAAGATCATCCGTGGTTTCCTTCTTCCTACTGAACGAAAGAAGTGAGCCCTCACGTCTCGATTCTCTGGATTCTCCCGGATCTGATCTTTCCTGAAAAACCTGTAACCAGACCTCTTTCGAGCCCAAAAGATCGAATGAAGGACGGCTTCTCGTCGTTGGTCGTGAACGGCCTTGCGCACTGAACGCCATACACGGAACACTAACCCAATCTCGACGAAAGAATGACTATAACAGCACCACAACTCTACTATACATAAATTCCTCGTGTCTTATTTTTGTTGATAGAAGCCATTCAGGATCAAAGAGAGGCGTGAGGCAAATCGCTATGATAGCTCTGATTGGATCGAAGACGGTACTCCTCGTGTAGTGCAGGGTGGTGGAAAATATTTTTTCATAGAATGCGAATATGGGCCATCTGGCAGCCAACGTTACCATCTACTCAGGTACGTGTATTTCCTAACCATTTGTTTAGAAGACGGCTATGCCAACTCAATTATCAAAGATGGTCATCTGTCAATAGAGAGAAGGAGAAGGAAGGCATTGACAAGAGCGGTTCAACATACGTGATTTCAGAGATATGGATTGAGTAACGCTGCTCTTAAGTCTTATATTAAGTGAATCATTGTTAGATAAGGAAGATCGAGATGGATTGAGTGCAAAGCGGCTATCTACTCAATTATCTCCTCTGGGACAACCCCGGTGGGGTGTGCCCAATCATTGGTAGAGCAGCGAGTTAGATATCATCATCTTGCGTGAATACTTGTTCGATCGAGATATGGATTAAGGTAAGTGAATTCATCGATATTGATGGAGTCAGGGGCTAGCTAGTGAAAGTCCCATCGTGTATTGTATGAAAGCGATGATTGCATCCACTACGTCTTCGGACCGCTCTGCATCCTCTTCCGGCTTTACTAGTATCATGAATGAGCCGCTCTCTGTTACTAATATACCTCACCGAGGCCAATCTCGACTAAAAGAAATAAAGAGAAAAGGTGCGGCTTCTTAGCCGCTCTCTTTGACTTCGAATATGGACGGACCGCCCAAGCCCAACTAAACAAAAAATCTATTATTTCACAATTATATACGTTACCATTTATCATCTTGTTTAGCAGAGGAGCACTCGTTGGTACCAACTCACCTATTATTGTAGAATTTCGTATCAAATTTTAGTTATATAAAGTCAATTCATCCTGGATCTCATTTGGTATACATACGCGAATGATGAATAAACTCTTCTCTCGTATCATCCAGGTAGACGCTTTTAGCTTTACTAGATGCAATCCTTGAATGACATCCAACCCTTGTTTTCAATAAAAAATTTCTTGTTCGATACGGAAGGCTGATCGAGAGACATTGACACCGCAATGGACCGACTCTTCTCTATCCTCTGGGAGTACCAAATCTTTTTCTTTATATTTATATTATAAAATGTATCCCAGATGTCACAGGTCGAGAAGGGGGGCTAGTGCAATAGCTATTGATGGATTGATCCGCTTCGATTGGATTTCTTTCATTCCTTCACTGAGCTGCGGGATAGAAAGCATCAACATTTGGACTCCGATTCATCTTCAAACCCCCCCTAAGCAGATAGAGAAATGTCGTTCACGGGCGTCTTTGAAAGCTTAGAAAAAAAAAAGATAATGGGATTCACTTCTGAACTAAACTATAATAGAGACAGATCTGCTTCGTCGCTTGAATCACTACTATACGAAATAACTATCTCACTGGGACTCGTTGTTTATCTACGCTTCAATTCTCATGAATGCAACTTGCAACTAGAAATCCTGCAACGAGAAAGAATGCAACTAGAATGCAAATCATCATTTTTCAAATATTGTGAAAACACAGATAAGAAGTGGCTTCGCTTCATTCCTATTTCCCCTCTACTAGACTCGATCGAGGAAAAGATAGATCACTTTTGACTGGGTTAAAAAGTATTCCACCTCATTATGGTAACAACATTCCTTTCCTGCGGTTGCTAAACCCCTACTTTGCTACTGGTTCACTCCGCCCAGCCGCTGGAACGGATACTTGCTTTCAAGCGCTTTCGCTTTGCCTCACTACAGCGATAGACGCGATCTCCTACTAATGAAATGAATAAGTACAGGATTGGGATTGGATAGCAAGAGGGCTTTCCTGTCTCACAACACAACTAAGTATTCCACCTAAGGATTTCTTTCTAATTCGTGGACTCTCCAAAGTATAAACGAAATTCTCTTCTCTGTCAACGCGCGTTCATGTCTGACTCATTCTACGTTTTCTTCTCTCTAGCGGAGCGAGCGAACCACTAGATGATCCATACTTCGCATTAAACCGTGACCAACATGTCCCGCCCGAAGGCTAAACTATGAGACCAACCTGGTTGCGATGTCATTGATCAGAGCTTTGGATCTCCCTTCTAGAAAGAAGAAGACGGAGAATGTCTTCGTGATCCAGCAGAAGTAAAAAGTTTCTTCAACCCAGGGATCCCTGTCCAGCCTGTTAAGGGAGAGGACACCGTGGGGCCTAGTTTACTTGTTCTCTTTGATTCCTCTGGACCAATGAAGACAGACGAGCCCATTGGCTTTACTAGATACAGAATCAATGTAGATCCAGAATGACACCAACCCAATCTCAATGAAATAAAGAAAACTGCATCAACAACCTCCTCTTCTTAGCCGCTCTCTTTGACTAATAGGTCACTCATTCTGGACGGGAATGCATGAATGAAACCCAATCACTTCTGTCACAGCCCAAATCCATTATTATATGTCACCCTCGAATCTTCTATCAAAGATGTGTCTCAAATCGGATATTGAATACTGAATTTCGTGTTCGATGCGCCCGGGGGGCCCGTATCTCATCTGAAAGAAAGGTGGAAACTCTTTTCATAGAGAACCCCTTCTGGACCAAAGATGGGCATCCCAATCACTTTTGTCACAACCAACTCTTGGCAAATTTTGTTCATAATATATTAAAGGTCTCGAGCTCATCTGTCAATCATGGCATGGGTAGAGAAGAATGGTTAGCTATCCTTGAGTGACACATCGCTATGATTGTATTGAAGACGGGCTGTCAGTGACCCTTACTTTACTATATGTCACCATCCAATCTTGGTTATATTATGTAAATTCTGCCTCATCGTGAATGAAACGTTTTCCTCTCGTCACCCATTCTGGACGACGGGTTAAATAGACTTTGAAATGTCCCTTCTCTAGAAAAAAGAAATATCTGCTTCGTTGCCACGTCCTGCTACCAACCAAAAAGCCACTTTCGTATGAATCTATTCTAGTTCCTTACCTGGCGCCTCTGGGATTTCCTGACTTGACTATTGACTCTATTGGCTTATCAATTTCTCACGGGCGCCCACACTAAACAAAGAACGAATTCATCTCTTCCCCGCAGGCCCACGAGAGGCAACTTTTTCAATGGCCTCT
>CM037589.1:151665889-151670889 GCA_021018995.1 Chloranthus sessilifolius
TTGCAGTAAGAAGATTGAGTCTCATTCCCTATGTACGAGAGTCAAGTGGAAGTAAACATAAGCAGTGGAAACTGTTTACCCGTTGATTAGTCATCATGGCTTGAAGCGGGTGCAAAAGATCAACTGTATGGGGTTTCTATTCTACTATTGTATGTATTACCATACCAGGGATCAATCAAAAAAAGGAGTGGACGGTTAGGAACACCAAGGTACATAAAGGATTAGTAATGGAGATAATGTAAGGTATCCAAAAGGATATTTCTGCATATGCATAAAAAGAATCATAACATAATGAGGGCTTTAAGTTAGTAGAAATGAGAAAGCAGTACTTCCCCATGATTCCGATCCAGAGTATGCTCCTATCCACTGGTTAAAGAAATGACTATCAGGAACGAAGTAATCCTTTATTTTTTTTTTTAGAGTCCCTCTTCTGAGAAATAAGAACAGAACGAAAGAAATGGAATGCAATAGGATAGGAAAAATTACTAATAAGAGATCTTTGTTTATTCTTTCTTTCCTACATCCATATTCATACAGATGGAATTCTTATCATGATTTCATGATTCATGAACTAGCTTATCATGAATCATGAACTAGTGTAGTGTCTAATTCTTTTTTGGAAAAAAAGATATGGGTCGAAATATCGATGATTGATACAACGAGTATTTTATTGAAGGATTAAGTTATTACTGAACAAAGAATCATTTTCATGATAAAGGATGAGATCAATTCGGAAGCGCTTTTGATTTGCCTACCCCTGTTAACGGTTCTGAATTCCATTGGTCTAATTCGGGACTCTCCGATGCATCTTGACTCTTACATGCCAAGGTAATAACGAACCCGTCCTTAGATTTATTTGTGGCCGCCGAGGAGCCGTATGAAGCTGAGGTCTCATGTACGGTTCTGGAATAGAGATGATAACAGTAATGTAATCATCGACTATGATTATCTAACAGTTCAAGTACAGTTGATATAGTTGAGGCACAGTCCAAATATGGGTTTTGGGGATGGAATCTGTGGCGTCAACCCATAGGGTTGATGGTTTTTCTAATTTCTTCCCTAGCAGAATGTGAGAGATTACCCTTTGATTTACCAGAAGCAGAAGAAGAATTAGTAGCAGGTTATCAAACCGAATATTCAGGTATCAAATCCGGTTTATTTTACGTTGCTTCTTACCTAAATCTACGAGTCTTGCCATGCATGCCACTACCTCTCATTATGCCCCGGCCCATGACTAAGTAGTCTACTTCTAATGTATACCTTAAATTACCTTGGGTAATTTAAGTAGATATCACATAACATTACTTGTCTTTTCGATGGAAGGCTATTCATGAGGCTCAACTGTCCCGCAAGGGAGTGAGAGGAATGATCCCTCACACCCGGGAGTGGGGCAACGGGCCCTCTCTATATTCATTCCCTGACCCCATAAGCGCAGGAGGGCTGGGATGGCGTTGACTAAGATGCCTTGGAAGCTGAGGTGTAGAAGGGGTGGCTTGAAGGAAGGGCACCAGCCCATTCATTCTCTATGAAAGAGCTATAGCTAGTGGGGCATGAACCACTTGCTTCAGTCGAGTCTCAACTTCGTTTCATAATGTTCTCTCCACCTGGCCAGCTCTCTCCGGCCAACCCTTCTCGATGAATGGACGGAATTCTTTCTTTGAATTGGGGCGACCGGGTCCGACTATTCTTCCAATTTGAAGTTGCACACTAATGAAAAGGTCGAGCAAGAGAGGGGAGTAGGAGATCAAAATAGTCAGAAGATGGATTCAGAGATTAGTGAAAGAAATCGCATACTCCAACCAGTCACTCGACTGCCGCGGGAAAAAAAAGCCAAGGAGAGGGAATCCAATATTCTTATTCGACCGATAATAAGCTAGCAACTGAATCGGATAATAGAGTTGAGTTAGTGCGCCCGGCTTTTTCAATAAAATTTATGTTTCCTAGGCAACTGACTCTATAAATATCTCACCCAGGCAGATTCGCCCGGAAAAAGGGGGAAACTGGCTTTCCCTACCTGGGCGCCAACGCCTAGGTTTTCATGACATTCCCGACGGATAAAGAATGGATCGCTGCTTCCTCCCTGGGACGGACTAAACGGCCGGGGAATTCTATTCATTCGCCAGCGCTAAGAATAAGACGCCTATGGATAGGGGAGGAAAATCGGCAGTAACCCCACTAAGCCTTCTGGAGTCAAACCTACCCCCTTAGTGAAGTACCACCTTGTTCTGCTTTGGCCCGATCAGGTCATTCATACGGAGACTCCTCTGTTTGGACAAACCCAGCCTAATCCTCCCCTGCGACGCCTTTCTGAGCCCAAGACTTTGGAAGCAGGGATCACTTGCCCTGCTTGGTATAACTGTTCCCTCCCTAACCCCTTTCCACTGCGAATAGTACCTTTGTCCGACGCTTTCGTAAGAGGCACCAGGTCTTTTTCCGCGCCCTCGTAACAATATTTCCCATCCCGAGCGAGGCGATTCTCTCTAAACCAAGACCAACTTCTAATGCGCCTGTCGGAATCCCCTCGGTTTTATCCGCAGTGGAGGATTTTTCGGGTTGGGGAAGAAAAATGGTTTATACGGCGTAGTAGCAGCTTCGATCGACCTAGAGTAACGCCTTCTTCATGGATGAAACATAGTCAGGGTTTCGTAACATAGATTTATTGAACGGGAAGACCAGAAATGGATGTATTCTAAACAGTAGGACAAGAGATGTGGGTCAAACCGATCTCCTACGGGGCATCACTCACTAGTTGGGTTAGGTAGATTCAAATAGACCGGCTTGGACTGAGGTGCGTGAACGTGATCTTCCCCGACGCGCTTTGCGAGGTGCGTTGGTCCCTCGAGACCGGTACTATCCGCAGTTGGGAGAGGATAAGAAAGAAGCAAGGCCCATACAAGACTTAGTCTTACTTAGTCATGTAGGGCAGCAAGAAAACTCCTGCGCTAACGCTCTGTATTAATGACTTAAGCTTTCGCGCTAGTGCGCTCAGCCGCTGCTTGTTGCTAGCGCGAAAGCCTATCTAACAACAGCAGCAAGAAAACGCTTTTATGGGTAAAGGCAGCAAGAAAACGGCTGCAGCAAGAACATTACTAAGTAATACCATTCAATACTTAGTATTACCATTACTAAGTAATACTAAGTATTGAATGGTAATACTAAGTATTGAATGGTAATACTAAGTATTGATTGGAACAAGTAAGACTTAATAATGAGCAAGAAAACTTGCAAGAAAAGGGTAAAGGCGTGCTAACGCGCAACGGCTTTCGCGTATTACTAAGTAATACCATTCAATACTTAGTATTGATTGGCGCCATTACTTAGTAAGACTTAGTATTACCTTGCTTGTTCCCTCGGAAGCGAAGGACAACTCCAATTCTGGCTGGCGCCCTAAGGGAAACAACAACAGAGGCGGCAATCAAGGGGGCAATAAGCAACACAATGAAGTGAATGTTGTGGCCCCCACGCTTGTGGAATTTAAAGGCGCCCCCGGCAACAACAGCAACCGCAGCAGCAGAGGAACGACAATCAGGGCCGCAATAACCAGGGGCAGAAAGATAAGCAGGTGCCATACAACAATGAAGGCCAAGGAGAGCGCCCTCGACGAGAATGAACCCTGCTCGCATTATCGCTAAGCCAAATTCTGCCTAAATTGCTGGAGCATAGACTAGCCCCCCTACTAATAAGGCCAGGGCCCTTCCCTGTCAGTCGTCGTCTGCTTGACCCGGTCCCCCCTCATTGGGACCTAACCAAATTCTTCCAATTCCACCAAGGCTCGGGTCATGCGACGGATGCAAGCTGGACTTTGAAGCACAAAATCACAGATTTCATAGAAGAAGGAAAAATCAACGTGGCGGATGAACAGGAAGCTCCTAAGAACCCCAACGAGAAAATGGTGGTTTTTCAAACCCGCTCCCTAGTCACGCTCCGGTCTCAACATGCTGGGCCGAGGAAGTGTCCGATTTAAAAAATCCCCCTACCATCACTACAATTAATGCTATTAATGCTATCTGGCTTTGTGAGGAAGATCCCTCCCACTGGATCATCATGACCCCTACGTTCCGGCTTCAAAAGGCGATCCTAAGGGAATATAAATTTGGAAAGGGGATAAGGCTGCAAGAAGAACCTAGAGAGGAAGCTCCACCGAAAGAAGAAGAGGAAATGCGGAGAAATGCTGCCGGAAGAAGAGGAAATAAGACTCGAGTTTCTTGAAATGTTTCAAGAGGGAGAAGTTCATCACAGAAGAGAGGGAGTTCCATGGGAAGAGGAAAATGCAGAAAAAAAAAAGAGTCCAATAAACCGAGGAAAAGAGATAGAAAAGAAGAAGATTGAATAAATTATCCCGAACCTGCCTCCGCCGCCGTCGCACGAACCATTTATGATGGCCGCGTCTGGGTGGATTGTGGTGCTACCATTCCTTTAGGTTAGGATACCTTTCGGCTTAAGTCAAAACTCTTCCCCCTTAGTTTAAATATATATATATTGTACGGTAACTCAACTTTGAGTATGAAATTCACTTTGTTGGTTGAGTGGAGTTACGGTAGTTCAATCTATAAAGGAAGGACAGTCGATCGCACTTGGCTCAGAACCACCTAACGGTGGCTCTTTACTCCCTCAAGACTTGCTTCTCATTTTTCTTTCACTCTGTCTGCGAGCAAGGCAGCTCTGCTCCGGAAAGAAAAGAAGCCAGCAGGTCCTTTTTCCGCTTGACCGCTAACTCATAAGCAAAGCCGCCTTTTGCCGCCCCTCATGCAGCATGAGCGGATCTTCACTAAAAGCCGGCTCTATTGGCGGAACCAAAGGCAACTCACTCTGCCATGAGAACAAAGAAAGCCACACTATCTCCTTGCAGCTTTGCCTGCCGCCCTTCGGCGGTATAGTAGGATGGATAGCAAAGCCGCCTTCGGCCCTTCGCTTAGTAAGCCCCTCTTCGAGCCTCTACTGAATTCCGCTCGCCCCGGTCCTTAGTAGCGTTGACAAAGGCAACCTTTGGATTATGTCGT
>CM037589.1:151675889-151678389 GCA_021018995.1 Chloranthus sessilifolius
TCTCCCGCAACCTCGATCGCATCTTGTCTCATGTACTTTCCTTTGCCTTTCCGCTCACGCCTTGCTTGGACTTGATCCCACCAAATTGAGGCATGACCCGTGCTCAGGAATTTAACCTTCGTACACCTCGGATAGTTCTTTCCAATCAAAGAACTTCTCCACGCTACTTAACCAATCAAGAAAGTCCTCGGGATGCAATCGGCCATGGAAATCGGGAACGTCCACTTTGATCCCCCTATCTAATCAGGCTCCTTGATCTCGATGCCCTTATAAGGCCCGGATCAAGCGCTTCCTTATCATTAAAAAAAAAGAAATAGGCTGGAACTTCTTCTTCATGAATAGTTTTTTGATCATGTGATCGGATCTAGTCGATCGGATTTTAATCGGAGGTCTTGAACTCGAGTTTGTGAGATACTCTTGCCGCCGCCCTAGCTCTTTAATTGAAGCCCATTTATTGCCCTAAAAAAGAAAAAAGAAGACCCGGCTTCTTCTTCTTTTTTTTACGAATCCGGCAAGCTAAAATCCTTTCTTCTCTTGAGTGATTGCTTGAGTTAAGCCTTCTTGACTAGTTTTTAGTCCCGATTTTCAGTCCTTGGATGATCTTTCGGGTCTTAGTACAATGGATTCCATAGGCTTTTCCCGTGCTCTTCCGAAAGAAGCATCTGGAAATGACTTGCTTCTAGACCTGAAAAGAGCTTATGCGATGAAGAATGATTTGCTCGGGAAAAAATCTTGTGCTTATGTGGGCGGGTCGCTTCAATTTTCCAAAACTAGAGAAGGGGATTTTCCTACAAATTCAGAAAAGTGCTTAGCTTAAAATGGGATGACTTGTGTACTTCCTTTGAGCCCCATATACACCGTCACCTCTTTTGCGATTGCTAAAGATATTTGGGATTACATAAGTCATCTTTATTCTCAGGATGATTCTCCCCCTTTCTATCAGTTGCAACATGAAGAACATGCCTTAGCTTATGGGTAAAATAAAGAAAGAAGTGTGCTATACTATTTATTACCGAAGGCTTAGGCTTCTATGGGACCGGCTGAACATGAGGGACCCTTTTCAAAGATAGGGGCGCCGATTCTAAAGGCTCTTGTCGGGAAGAATTTCATATAACATAGAATAGCCTTATAGAGTATAAAGGAGTGAAACTGCTTGACCATAGGGAAAGGGGCTCTCTAAGTTTTTGATGGGCTTGAGGCCTGAGTTCGAGAATGTTAGATCCTCAATTCAACATCGAGTTCCTCCACCAGACATTGAGAGAGCAGTTGCTGATGTGAGATCCGAGGAGACTCGACTTGCTCCCCTTTACTAGGTTGGGAGCTGGGGGTCGATCTTATATTACTCAGGGTGCTTCAGATCTGGTTCTTGCAGCTGAACATGCTTCGGGACATCGACCCTATAGTCAGAATCTGAAATCTGGAAGCTCTGCTGGTGCATCAGACCAACGAGACATGTCCAAGATTGCCACTATTGCAAGAAGCCGGGTCACATGATTGCAGACTCTCGCAAGCGGCAGAATGCAAACTGACAGTCAGACACAGCTCATCTTGCTGCTCCCCCAGAGCTTGCCAACTCTACGGTCCTTCCCAATCCCCTTACGTAATAGGGCCTCTGCAGCATTACTTCTATGATCTTAGGAACACTCCCACGCCCGACACAGATAGTTTTACCCCACGACAGCGGAAGCAGATTCAGAGGTTGAATCTACTTACGGCATAGAGTAAGATATGTAGCCATCTTTCTCCTGCCTTTATAGGAAGAAAGACTGCCTTAGAATAGCGAATAGCTCGAAGCACAGGGAAGGTATACACCTTTGAGTCCCACCCCGTAAACACCATACGGGCACAAAGAATACCAGCGGGAAGAGGAATGAATCGGTTGATAGCCTTGACCGGGATATGGGAACTAAGCAAGGGATGCTAAACTCAAACAAAAAAGAAAGCCATTTAGAGCATTTGAATTTCCCACCATCTACCCAATTGACCTATTCGATTGATTTAACAAGTCTTTAGACTAAATAAATCAAGCCATAGAGACAGAGCAAGTCTAGGGAAAGGCTGATTCCAGGAATGGTTTATAGCATGACATGGATGGACAGCCGATTGACCGATAACGATAAAGAGAAGGGAATCGCATATTTCATTAACAGCTTGCCTACTACCTGCATTCGTATAACCGATTAAGCGCTCAAGAGAAGGGCAGGCAGGAGACAGCAGTTTGCCACGAAAATGATGGAAGGCTGGTTCAGGTAATCCTTTAGTTAAAATGTCCGCCACTTGATTGTTGCTACGAACAAGTCGAATGAGCAATTTGCCCGCGACGACGAGGTCACGAACGAAGTGGTAGTCAACTTCTATGTGCTTAGAGCAGGCATGGAACACAGGATTGGCTGCCAAGTGTAGCGCTAGCATTATCACAGTGCAGGATAAATTGATAGCGAAATGGCACCGCTAGATCGCGTAGCAAGTAAGAAAGCCATAACAGTTCAGAGGTAGTAAG